>CAKAOH010019975.1:0-28493 GCA_916701665.1 Sebastiscus tertius
TATAAGAGTCTGGACAGACATGGATGTAAACTGCAACTTGACTGGTTGGTGGAGGCATACAACCACAAGGTAGTAATTCTAGTCTATATTTAGGCCTACCACAATTTTGGCACCCTTGTTGGAGCTCATTTGAAATCCTCAAAGACAATATTAGGCATTTCTCAAACCCAAGAATGAAATGAACAAATTAGTGATCTTTGGGAGAACGTTCTCGCTAGTCGTTCTTGGAAGTAACTGACCGCCATTATTATAAATATGTGACATTTCAAATTTATTTGTAAATACAGGTGCAGCTATGATGTCCATTCACTATATGATATTATTACATCTGTCTTATTGCGCCACTTCCTGGTCACAGGCCTGCACTACAACAAAACAACTTTATAAACTGATTAAAACAAGCTCTTAAGTCTCAACAACATATACCTTAGCTACATGTTACCAGTTTATGTACAACGTCTTATTTTCCTACCATACAGACTGACTCAATTTCAGAAAATATTTGTTGATTAATTAAAATGTTACTAAATGTAATGACAGAAAAACAGGGGTACGGAAATTAAAAATATATCACAGTTGTGGGCCTTGCTTTCCTCTGCTGTTGCAGTGGCCTGTGTGACTTCGGGGGAAGGACGGGTCTGCGACGCCCGTAAGCAATTGTGGAGCTTTGCAACTCCAAAAACGTTGTAAAACTGCCAATATTCAATACCTACGCAGTTGATTTCTCCCCTCAAAAATTCTCTGAAATGAATTTAGTGATGAAATAGCATACAAAGATGCAGATTACACACTGATATACAACTCCTGGCTCTTAATAGCGCTTTTCTAGTCTTCCGAGCACTCAAAGCGCTTTACACTACATGTCAGCATTCACACATTCACACACACATTCATACACTGATGGCAGAGGCTGTCATGCAAGTTGCATCAGGATCTGATCTAAATACTCATTCACACACCGATGGGGGCAATTTGGGGTTAAGTGTCTTGCTCAAGGACAAATCGACACGTGACCCGGAGCAGCCGGGGATCGAACCACCAACCTTCCGATGGTCTACCCTCTGAGCCACAGCCGCTCACATTGTACATTGTCTATACTCACCGTTGCTTGGAACGCAGCATGTTCACGCTGACCAGTGGTTAGCTGTGTGATGAAGAAACCCTTCCTGAGGTTCTGCCCGAGTGCAAAACGCAGGTTCCTCTGGCATGCTGTCCTGAGCACCTCTACTACAGCAGCATGTGTAGCAGGCAGACACTACCCAGAAATTCACAAACACTAATGAACTTCTATCTTTTAAATATAAATGTCTATATCATTACATTTATCAGTGTCCATACTCACTCAGGAAACTTGGTGGCAAAATGTTTACCCTGCACGCAGTCTCTCTTCTCCCAGCTAGCCAGGGCGCTAGCATTAGCTAATTACTAATTAGTAGCCTAATTAGCAACACACTTCATGTTGATATGGGGATTTACTGACTGAAAACAACTACAAAACACGGCTTACTCTCCTGTTTTAACAGGTTACACACTGATATTAAACTCCTGGCTCTTAATTAACTGATATTCATCAAAGGTAACAGATTACAGAACTTATAATTATTAATATCTCTGTATTTCACCTGCTCCTCTTGCTCTCCTTCTGTCTGTGGCTCTTTTTAGTCCCACCTCCTCCAGGAACCAGGTAGGCTACAATACTCATCTCTGATTGGCCAATAACAAATTGACACCTGGCCACCCAATAAACACAGAGGAAAAATGACCTGAGAGGTTCGAGGGCTACTCAAAACAAAGGACATTTCATAATCTTACTAAACTAAACATTTCTCAATAGTAATAATAATAGTCTTTATTGTCCACAAATGTGGAAATGTGCCTTCTGCTTCACAAGTTGATTAAAACACATCATAGTATATCACAATAAATACAATAAATAGCACAATATGCAATAAATCACAGTAAATACCATAAATAGCACAGCATGTGCAGTACAGACAACAATAACGGACATGGTCCCAGTGTGAATTGTGTTTATGAATAGAGTGCTCCAGGGATGACTGAATGGAGAATTGGTGAATGAATGATGTATTTTTGTAGGCCAACCAGGAAGTTAGCATCACCCTGGGTTCCCTCGACAAAAAGCCAATTGGACTTTTCCACTGAGTTTTGGTTTATTGCAGAAAATAAGCTCTGTGGCAAACAAATGTTTATGATACTTACAGTTTTCGTTCAGCAACATTATAAATACAGGTACATATATGAAATTTAACCTCTGCTTTTAAAGGTCCCATATTGTTAAAAGTGAGATTTCCATGTCTTTTATATTACAAAGCAGATTTAAGTGCCATATAAATACTGTTAAACTATCAAAACGCTCAATATACGGGAATACGGGAACACACACCCGTATTCAGAAATTGCACGTTTGAAACAAGCCGTTAGGATTTCTGTCCATTTGTGATGTCACAAATATACAATATTTAGACTATTACATGGTTTTAAACATAAACATTCTAAATGTGTCCCAGTTTATTTCCTGTTGCGGTGTATGTAAATAACATCAGCTGACAGGAAATCATGGACCGAAGCTGTTGCCTAGCAACGCAATTCCGTTGCAATTCTGTTGAAATGCACTAAAACGGAGCGTTTCCGACAGAGGGTAAATACAGGTATATTCAGGCAGACAGTATGAGGAAAATTAAACCAGGTAAACATGTTCTATTAGAAACACAAAATACAAGTATGAACCTGAACATGAGCACGATATGGGACCTTTAAACCATTTAACCTGCATTATGTGCAGTGGGGTAAAGGACACATCGATGTGCAGAAAGTAGAAGCCAGGGATTGGACCACTAACCTCATGGTTAAAGAACAACCCACTCTGCCCACTGAGCTACAGTCTGTTGGCCTAATTTTCCTGTAATCCATCGATTCATTATCTGTAACCGCTTATCCGATTCAGGGTCACGGGGAGGGGGAGGGGGGGTCTGGAGCAGATCCAGACCCCCCCCAGCCTTCACATTGGGTGAAGGCTGGGTACACCATGGACAGGACACCAGACTATCACAGGGCTGACACAAAGAGACAGACAACCATTCAGGCTCAAATTCACACCTATGGGCAATTTAGTGTCAACAATTAACCTACGACCCTCTTGCTGTGAGGCGACAGAGGCCGCTGCTCCATCATGCTCCATGTGCTTTTCTCTTTAATTTTTGTTATTTTACTACTTTTTTTAACTTTACATTTTTGTCTTTTTTGAAACATTTGGGATACAAACTGTGGAGACAAAAATGTAAAGTTTATTATTATTTATTTTTAATGGAAAGGGTTCATCCTCCGAGAAACATGACTGAGCTCAGTGCATTTCATGGTAAAATATCTTCACTTCTGAAATATTCAAAACAGAGTGACATGCATTGAGGGGATATAAGATGCATTGCAGAAAGATTACTGTCAACTATTGCCATGACATTTGGTTTAGATTTTGATGAGCACAGGAGAATGGGCATTTCATTTCACTCTTTTTAAATTCTGTTTATATGTATACATTTCCATTTTTTCCTTTTATATCTTGTCCTACTGCCCTTTATGTCTTAAATAAATTACTTTTAATTGCCACGTTGTTGAAAGGTGCTAAACAAATAAAATTGTTTTGTAAGATCAGTGAAAAACTAAGAAGCCACATTAATGATTAATAAAATTGGTTTGCCAGTAAATGTACTATTTATTTGAGCAAGCTGAAACAGTTGGATAATCGATATTGGGAGTTAAAAATTAACAAGTCATCATTAAAAGCAGACAGAGGGATTACATCTGTCAGACTTTAGATGACTGAGCGATCTTGAATCAACTTTGAAGATGAATTTCGCCATTTTTTGTATTGTTTTGCTGTTCAGCGACTTGATTTTTGCCCAAGATGTTGGTAATGCTCATGAAACAGAAAAAAACAGTGAAACACAGTCATGCTATCCTGACATGTGTGATCTACTGAGAGAGTTTGGTGCAATGACAGAAAAACTCAGAGCTGTGGAAACCAGGCTGAACGACAGTGAAACCAGGCTGAAGGACAGTGAAACCAGGCTGACAGACAGTGAAACCAGGCTGAAGGACAGTGAAACCAGGCTGAAGGACAGTGAAACCAGGCTGAACAACAGTGAAACCAGGCTGAGGGACAGTGAAACCCAGATTCGGGAACTGAGGAGTAAAGGTAAAGTGAAATTTAAATTTTTTTAAAAAAGCATATTTTGTATTATATGATGGAATACACATGATGAATTGAATTAATTAAAAGTCCTCCAAACTAAACGACACAATAGTAGTAATAATAATAACTTTATTTGTATAGCATAGATGCAGCCCATAACAAAACAAGATCAGATGAAAGTAAACAATTAAGAGCAATAGCAATAGTGAGAGAAAAACAAAATAAAAAAAAACAGTTAGATCGCAATATGACAAAAGATTAACAATGATACCAAAAAGTTGACCTGAATTAAAAGCCAAATTAAAATCATAGGCCTTTTAACAAAAGGTATGTCAAGCTTTGTAGATCAGTAAAAGGACTTTAAAATCAATTCTTAAAGATGCAGGTAGCCAGTGCAGTGCAGCAAGCAGAGGGGTAATGTTATTTCTTATTATTGTATTGGTCAAAATCCTGGCTGCCACATTCTGTAATATTCTTAAAGGCCTTGTAAGGCTGGGGAGAGATCCCAAGAGGGCATCCTCATACACCGAGCGGCCGTCCCTAACCTGCCGAGTTGAATCCCCTGGGCAGACGCCCTCTTGAACTCTCTCTTCAAAGTTCTTTTCAACTTTCCTTTAAGGTACTTGTCGACTATCGGTCTTGTGCTGGTATTTAGCCTTAGATGGAGTTTAGGAGCTTTGGGCTGCATTCCAAAACAACCCGCCTCCGAGAAGACCGGCCTCACACCGTCCACGGGTTGAACCTCGATCAGAAGGACTCAGGCCCCCCAAGTGACACCGGGCAAGCGGTCTTCCGTACGCCTCATTTCCCCAATTCGCCCGTCGGACGGGGATTCAACGCTGGGCTCTTCCCTCTTCGCTCGCCGCTACTGAGAGAATGCACCTTCCTCGCTTATGGGCATGGTTTCAACGCCTTCAGCAGACACACCCCCAGCGTTTCATAGCAGAGAATACTGCTTATTTTTCCAAGATTTTGAAAGCTAAATTTATATACTTGGCAATTTTTTTAATCATTCAAATTTGGCTGGATGGTTAGTAACACATTTTTCTGTGGTGTGACAAACCCAGAATGCATATTTAGTTTTGCTTAACAAGGCCTTGAAAGACATTTTAGGGAGACCATTACAAATATAATCCAAGCAGCTTGTAATAAAATCTTATGTTATTGTGACCACATACTGAATATACTGTATATGTTTTGTTTTACACAGAAAGTACCAAGGTGATTTTCAGTGCAGCAACAGGAGGAGGAAATAAACACATCGGACCGTTCAACACAGACACAACTTTAATCTACAGAACAGTGATATCAAACATCGGTAATGCCTACAGTCCATCCACAGGTAAAACTCACAGTCACCTGCATGTTTAGTTTTGCATCAGTATTGTATGTGTGTATTTGCAATATAATTTGTTGAGACAACTTCATTGATTGTAGCAAATAAATAAGTAAAATGAATAGGTTGTTGAGGCTTGGGGGCTGTAGTGTGTGCATGAGCATATTTATTAATTATCAATTAACCTTAAAGGTACAGTGTGTAGGATTCAGTGCCATCTAGCTGTGAGGTTGCAGATTGCAACCAACTGAATACTCCTCTGCTCACTCTTTAATTTTCCAAACGTGAAAGTCTCTCTCTAAAGCCAGTGTTTGGTTTGTCCGTTCTGGGCTACTGTAGAAACATGGAGGAGTAACATGGCGGACTCTGTGAAGAAAACTTGCTCCCTGTGTAGATATGAAGGGCTCATTCTAAGCTAATGGAAACACAACGATTCTTAGTTTCAGTTGATAGTACACTAATGAAAACATAGTTATGAATATTGTATTCCATTTCTACCAATAGATCCCCCTTAATCCTACACACTGGTCCTTTAACAGAAACAAGACAACCGGACCCATCAATAAAAATAAAGTAAATAAAGTGCTAAGGACTACTGATGATTTGTGCTTTGACTTCTCAGTTGTGAATTAAAAAAAGGAAAAAAATGTGACCGCCACCCTGTTGTTTCCACAGGTATCTTCGTTGCACCTGTTGCAGGTGTTTATTACTTCACCATCTTCTTTTATGCTTTTGGATCACATCCGACAAATCTGTATCTGTACAAGAACAATAGACTGATAGTCTGGACCAATGATCATAAGTCATTATCTGACATAGCTGATTCTGGAGGAAATGCAGTGTTCCTGCAGCTGCTGCAAGGAGACCAGGTGTATGTGCGCATGAAAGAAAATTCATGGGTTTGGGGATCTGACTACGATACAACCTTCAGTGGTTTTCTAGTCACTCAAATGTGATGATCTATGCACTGTATATCTGATCTTTCCTGCTTGAATATGGATGTAAAAGTCTCAGACCACTACAGTAAATAAAGTTAAAATCTGATGTATCAGATCTGTTAGTCTTCTTTAATCATTGCTTCATTTAGTTCTTTATGCTGCAAAGCTGACAGTTTGGCTGGAAAATGAATGAAAAGAAGACGCATTGAGATACAAGATGCACTGCAGAAAGTTTACTGTCAACTATTGCCATGACATTTGGTTTAGATTTTGATGAGCACAGGAGAATGGGCATATTATTTCACTTTTTTTAAATTGTATTTATGTGTATACATTTCCTGTTTTTTTTTTCTTTTATATCTTGTCCTACTGCCCTTTATGTCTTAAATAAATAACTTTTAAATGCCATGTTGTTGAAAGTTGCGAAACAAATAAACTTGTTTTGTAAGATCAGTAAAGAGGCCACGCCAATGATTAATGAAAATGGCTTGCCAGTAAATGTACTACTTCCTTATTGCTGAAACAGTTGGATAACAGATAAGATATCAAAGTCACATATGTGTCGAATGGGATGTTGAAAATTAACAAGACATCATTAAAAGCAGCCAGAGGGATCACATCTGTCAGACTTTAGATGACTAAGTGATCTTGAATCAACTTGGAAGATGAATTTCGCCATTTTCTTGGATTGTTTTGCTGTTCAGCGACTTGATTTTGGCCCAAGATGTTAGTAATGCTAATGAAACAGAAAAATCTAGAGAAAAATGTACCTCCAACCGCTCAGGTTTATGTCAGAAAAACAGCCACTGACTTTAAGACATTTGGATATTGTTTTATTTTGTTGATATAGTCAGAACTGATTGGTGCTCCGTGCTTTCACAGCCAAGACAGCTCAGACATCTTGATCAAGAATTAATACATTAGTTTAATCTACAAGCTAGAAGTTTAAGTGATGAGAAATATATTAACAGTTAGAATAGGTGTAATGGTGAAATTTCATTTCTTTTTCATTTATTGATTCATGCGCTACAATACAGTCGAGTCACTTCCCCAATTATATAACACAATAATATTAATGAGGTTTCTGTAACATTCTGTGACAGTTTTTATAGCTTTAACTGCTCACAAGAGAATGATTTTGTATGATCTTGGTGATATTTTATTATACTTTTAAATTTTTTTTTTTTTTTTTACCTTGCCTTGTGTTTCTTTTATATATTGGCTTACTGCCTTTTAGATCTTATATAAAGCATGTTTGAGTGCAATGTTGTTGAAAGGTGCCAAACACATAAACTCAGACATTTTCAATCTTTGAACCCCACACTAATGATTGATGAAGTTATAGTAGTTCAATTATAGTTTGTTGGTTAATAGCCTATGTTATTATTTCCCCATTGGACCTGAAGCAGTTGGATAACAGATGTGGTAAAATAATAAAACCACTTATCAAATGGGATGTTAAAAATTAACAAGTCCTCATTCAACAACATAAAAGCAGACAGAGGGATCACATCTGTCAGATGACTGAGCGATCTTGAATCAACTTGGAAGATGAATTTTGCCATTTTATTGATTGTTTTGCTGTTCAGCAACTTGATTTTGGCTCAAGATGTTGGTAATGCTAATGAAACAGAAAAATCTAATAAAACACAGTCATGCAATCCTGACATGTGTGATCTACTGAGAGAGTTTGGTGCCATGACAGAATATCTCAGAGTTGTGGAATCCAGGCTGAAGGACAGTGAAACGCGGCTGACAGACAGTGAAACCAGACAGACAGACAGTGAAACCAGACTGAAGGACAGTGAAACCAGAATGAAGGACAGTGAAACCAGGCTGAAGGACAGTGAAACCAGGCTGAAGGACAGTGAAACCCAGATTCTGGAACTGAGGAATAAAGGTAAAGTGAAATGTAAAGTATTAAAAAAAGCATATTCTGTATTATGATGGAATACACATGATGAATTGAATTAATTAAAAGTCCTCCAAACTAAACGACGAAATTGTAGTAATAATAATAACTTTATTTGTATAGCATAGATGCAGCCCATAAAAAAAGAAGAACAGATGAAAGTAAACAAAGAGCAATAGCAATAGTGAGAGAAAAACAAAATAAAAAAAGTTTGATCGCAATGCAACAAAAGATTAACAATGATACCAGCCAGCCAGCGCTGGTGAGAGGTCCCGAGCGGCCGTCACTAACCCGCCGAGTTGAATCCCTCAGGCAGACTGTGCGGACCCTACCCATTTACCTCTCAACGGTTTCACGCCCTCTTCAACTCTCTCTTCAAAGTTCTTTTCAACTTTCCTTTAAGGTACTTGTCGAATATCGGTCTCGTGCTGGTATTTAGCCTTAGATGGAGTTTACCACCCGCTTTGTGCTGCATTCCAAAACAACCGGTCTCCGAGAAGACCGGACCCCCACATGACGGGGGCCGTTACCGGCCTCACACCGTCCACGGGCTGAACCTCGATCAGAAGGACTCAGGCCCTCCGAGTGACACCGGGCAAGCGGTCTTCCGTACGCCATATTTCCCCAATTCGCCCGCCGGACGGGGATTGGGCGCTGGGCTCTTCCTTCGGCGCTACTGAGGGAATGCACCTTCCCCGCTTGTGGCCGTGGTTTCAGCGCCTTCGGCAGACACGCACCCAGCGTTTCATAGCAGAGAATACTGCTTATATTTCCATGATTTTGAAAGCTAATTTTATATACTTGCAAATAAATGCATATTTATTTTTGCTTTACAAGGCGTGGAAAGACTTTTTAGGGAGACCATTACAAATATAATCCAAGCAGCTTGTAATAAAATCTTATGTTATTGTGACCACATACTGTATATACTGTATATGTGTAAACATGGTTTTGTTTTACACAGAAAGTACCAAGGTGATTTTCAGTGCAGCAACAGGAGGAGGAGATAAACACCTCGGACCCTTCAACACAGACACAACTTTAATCTACAGAACAGTGATATCAAACATCGGTAATGCCTACAGTCCATCCACAGGTAAAACTCACAGTCACCTGCATGTTTAGTTTTGCATCAGTATTGCATGTGTGTCTGCAATATAATTTGTTGAGACAACTTCATTGATTGCAGCAAATAAATAAGTAAAATGAATAGGTTGTTGAGGCTTGGGGGCTGTAGTGTGTGCATGAGTATATTAATTCATTAGAAATTAACCTTAAAAAGTACAGTGTGTAGGATTCAGTGCCATCTATCTGTGAGGTTGCAGATTGCAAACAAATGAATACCCCTCCGTTCACTCTTTAATTTTCCAAACGTGAAAGTCTCTCTCTAAAGCCAGTGTTTGGTTTGTCCGTTCTGGGCTACTGTAGAAACATGGAGGAGTAACATGGCTGACTCCATGAAGAAAACCTGCTCCCTATGTAGATATGAAGGGCTCATTCTAAGCTAATGGAAACACAACGATTCCTAGTTTCACTTGACAGTACACTAATGAAAACATAGTTATGAATATTATACTCCATTTCTACCAATAGATCCCCCTTAATCCTACACAGTGGTCCTTTAACAGAAACAAGACAACCGGACCCATCAATAAAAATAAAGTAAATAAAGTGCTAAGGACTACTGATGATTTGTGCTTTGACTTCTCAGTTGTAAATTAAAAAAAGGAAAAAAATGTGACCGCCACCCTGTTGTTTCCACAGGTATCTTCGTTGTACCTGTTGCAGGTGTTTATTACTTCACCATCTTCTATCAAACTGGAGGATATCATGCGGCAAGTCTGAATCTGTACAAGAACAATAAACTGATAGTCCGGACCAGTGATCACAAGTCAACATCTGACACAGCTGATTCTGGAGGAAACGCAGTGTTCCTGCAGCTGCAGCAAGGAGACCAGGTGTATGTGCGCATGTCTGCAGATACATGGGTCTGGGGATCTGACTATCATACAACCTTCAGTGGTTTTCTAGTCACTCAAATGTGATGATCTATACACTGTATATCTGTTCATTACTGCTTGAATATGGATGTAAAAGTCTCAGACCACTACAGTAAATAATGTTAAAATCTGATGAATCAGAAGGCTGTTAGTCTTCTTTAATCATTGCTTCATTTAGTTCTTTATGCTGCGAAGCTGACAGTTTGGTTGGAAAATGAATGAACAAAAGATACCCCCAACACATTTACATTTACAGAGAGAAAAAAAAATGCAAACAGGAAGTAACAAGTGTCAGTGAGACAGTTCAGCTCAGTTGTTGTTGGTGGTTCAACAGTCCATAAAAAGTATGAAGTTATTCCACCGGCATTCAATCTAAAGAGATGGAAAAACTGTGTAGATTTGCAGAGGTGGATAATAGTTCTGTATAGCATAGTAGATATGATTCAATATTAACAACAAAAAGATTGATGAATTCAGCTTAAAGCCATTTATTTTACAATATATAAAAAGCAAAACAAACAGGATTTTAATGCAGCTTCACAAAAATGTCACAGTAATGGAGAAAGTACATGGATATAAATGTGGGGGACATTAAGTTTGACAGTAAGAGGATTATACAGAGTGACAATAGCTTGGACTGAAAATGTAAATCTCAGTAAAAATGTTTAATATAATACTATTATCGCTCAATGCATTATCCTTCATGCATGGCACACATTATTTTAATCATGCTCATCTCACAAAATGTTATGATGAACAGGCTCAAACACGTAACAGAGAATATAACGTAGCTTAAAGGAACACTTCTCCCACAAAATGACCAATGACTCGTCTGCGCAAACTTGATTTTTTGTTTTTTGCTAAGTTTTCTTCAAGAATTCAAGTTAAAGAGGTCCTATTATGCTTTTGTGCTATTTCCCTTTCCTTTTGTATGTCATATAGTTTTTGTGTATATAAAAGGTCTACAAAGTTACTAAGCCCAAAGTCCACCACAAAAGGAGTTACTCTCCCCCACAACAACACTGCTCCTGAACTGCCTGAAAAGCCTCGCTTGAAGTCCTGCCTTTTCTTCCGTAATGTGGTGATGTCACCAAGTAACACATTTGCATAACGGCTAGTTTGGCCCGCCCTCAAACAAAGCTAGTTAGAGTGGAGCTGGAGTGGAGGCCAAAGAGTTTGGTTCGGTTGACCAATCACAACAGAGTGGGCCAGCTGACCAATCAGAGCAGACTGGGCTTTTCAGGAAGGCGGGGCAGGAGCTCAAACAGAGCGTTTCAGACAGAGGCTGAAAAGAGGTGCTGCAGTACAGCCGGTATGAGAAAAGTAAAGCGTTTTTCGAACATTAAATCATGTAAACATGTTCTAGTAGAAACTTAAAATACAAGAATGCACCTGGAAATAAGCAAAATAGGTCCTCTGTAACACACAGTGAGCAATTAATATACAAATGGTCATTTTGTGGGTAAAGTAACAAAATCACATGTTTTTATTTAAGCAAAAACAGCTTTATTTAGCTAAGATTGACAGAGGCTATAGATATCAGGCAACTGGGATCCAAAGTCTACTAACCCTCCAAAAACTTGGTCTGCTAGTCTGTTAGTCTCTGTAATGACGGGGCCTGCAGTGCCTAGCGTTTCTGTCTGGTCTTTGGTGGGTGTACCTCACAAAATGGACAGGAAGGCATTGATTTTCAATTACGTCACAAGCCACAATCACTCTTTTTGTGGTTTTCACTACACGTCGAACCTTGCAATTGTTGTCGACTGTGATGTCATATACCAGAATTCCTGAGCCACTGATGCATAAGTTACCGTAGCGACTACGTAATAGCGGGCGGCCACTGCCGTTACAGATCCTCTCGACACGTGCCTCATCCCTGCCCCTGATGAAGGACTGCAATGGTCTGCCGCAGAGTCCAGTATTTCTTATGTACCTGTATGATGAGAAAAATGTTTCATTGCAAAATAAATGTTATTGATACAGTACAACCCAGTGTCATGACACTTTGAAACATGTAAATAAAGCAGTAGTGTGATATTTAAAAAAACGACACAGTAGAAACAGAATTTCAAATATGCTTTTAAAATACGCATTATTGTAATGTATTATGTCGATCTAATTAGCAGCCATTTCACAGAGAACTCATTGATTTAACCCTTTAACTCACGTTTCCCAGGCAGAAAATGATCTTCTGTCAAAGCTCTGGTTTAGGATGTGTCTCTTGACAAATATATTGTGCGCATTGTTGTTATAGTTCCTCAGACAAGGTTGATTGTTATAACCAAGGGCAAGAGTGAATGTGACGGTGATCAGGAGAACGATGTTCATCTTGTCTACAGTGGGAGAAATAATGAGATTTTTGAGCATGTTAATTCATTGTTCAAATACAATATACTTTATACTAATATACTTAACACCCACTAAGTGCAAAATAAAAAGTATTGTCAGGATGGTTTGAATTTTTGGAAATGATAACATTTCAATATTTTATACACAGACTTTATGGTATCTTTTTGTATCATGTCACTTCAAATTTAAATATTTCAATAAAATCTCACACATATTTAACCCTCTGAGACCCACAATAGACCCGTTTTTGTCTTTTTTAGGGGGGTACAGGGGGAGATAGCAGGTCAGCAGTAGATGTCACATAGAAGTGGTGTGCATCATCTGAAAGCTGGGAACCTGAAGATTAATTTGAGATGCAGCTCAGCACTGTGTCAAGTTGTTCTAGTCATAAATCAGTCATAAACATGAATTAATTAAAATAAATAGTGAAAGTGTAGGGTTTAGGGGTTTAGAACATTACGATAGAAGTACATGATGGTCATTCCTGTGCTCTATCATGTCTCATAAGTTGTTGCAGAAAGTTTTGGGTTGATACTACTTGTTACACAGATTTGGTGCTAAATTTAACCCTTTTTTACTCGCGAATTTATAAAAATGATCAATAATCCCTCCAAAATTCCACATTAAGACAAAAAGACCTTGAGGAACACCATAGAAAAAGCCATGCTGTGATGTGGGATCAGAAACCTTTGTCATTTGGAGATTTCTGCAAGAAAATCTTCTGTGCTTTTCAGTGTTTGAATGGTGAGCACTTCTGTTCAGAAACACCCTTATTGTCAATCTACCTAGGAAAGCCATCCATTCTCTGAATGCTCTAGGTCTGTAGTTTGTGGCTGTAAAGTTTCACGAGGCTGTGATCATCCTAGAGGTCACCACAGGTCACTTTATACAGTGAGGTCAAGTTTAAAAAAATTGGCTCACTACAATGAAATGTCTCCTATGGGGACTAACATCATCACACATGAATACAGTCGGACTCATTGGATCCACAAGAGTCTCAGCTTTAGAGTAATACCCAATTTATATAATTCCAAGACTGTTTCGGGACCCCAGTATGCAGAAATATTCAACACACTATTTTAGAATACAATAAAGAAACACATCTATACTGCATGCATAAAATCTTTATGGTTTTTGCCCCAAACTGCATGTGATTATCATAAAGTGGGCATGTCTGTAAAGGGGAGACTTGTGGGTACCCATAGAACCTATTTTCATCCACATATCTTGAGGTCAGAGGTCAAGGGACCCCTTTGAAAATGGCCATCCCAGTTTTTCCTCACCAAAATGTAGCCTTACTTTGAAGCGTTATTTATCCTCCTCCAAGCCAGCATAACATGGTTGGCACCAACTGATTATTTAGGTTTTCTAGTTTCATATGATGCCTTCACTCTAGCTCTAAAACTGAACCTGCTACAGCCTCTGAAAGACAGTAACGTCGGTTGGGATTGCAGTCAGAGGGTTAAGGGAAGTCTCTATTATTCAATTTTTGTTTTATTCAACAATTTATTGAACTATTTTATTTGCGTTTATTTACAGTGTAATGTTCCTCCACTTTTTTTTCATCTGTATTGTTTTTATTACTTTTATATTGTGTCACTATTTTATGTCTTAATTTTGTCTTTCATTTTGAAGCACTTTGCGACATCTGATCTAGAACGTTGCTCTATAAATAAACTTAAATTTACTTTACTTACTTTTTCAGTAGGAAGACAGATAAATGAAGAGGTTTTCTCACCTGCTCTGATCAGTCAGCCTCTGTACTGCAAATGTTGCTGTGTTTATTCTGGAGTAGGTTCAATACCAAATGATGTTTAAGTCTCTGATAGAAGTCTGACAATATTTCTCCCCTTTTAAACCTCAATCGTTTTAGCCCAAAGATATTACCAGCCAATTAAAATACTGCAAACTTACTTTTCACCATATTTGTCTATGATCGTTACTGGATAAGGTAATGTGCATGTACGTGTCAACACAACCCAATTGCTACATGTATTTCTGTAAATGAGGAAGTGCACTGGCAGATGTACGTGCGAACGTGTGAAGAAAATGCCCTTGAAAATTCATGCAAGAAATACTGTACATGACCTACACAGAAAAGACAGACAATGTGTAAATATAACCGCTACATGCATGCAGTATTCAATGGTGGGCTGTTGATGGTCAGCACAACATAGAAAATGTTCCAATAGCTGCACTATATAGTATATGCAATGACATTACATGCTGTAATAACAACACTGGATTCACAAAATGGTACCCATAGAACCCATTTTCATTCACATATCTTCAGGTCAGAGGTCAAGGGACCCCTTTGAAAACGGCCATGCCAGTTTTTCCTCGCCAAAATGTAGCCTTACTTTGGAGTGTTATTTATCCTCCTCCAAGCCAGCATAACATGGTTGGCAGCATCAGATTCCTTAGGTTTTCTAGTTTCACATGATACCTTCACTCTAGTTCTAAAACTGAACCTGATAAAGCCTCTGAAAGACAGTGAAGTCAGTCCTCGCCAAACTTTAGCACAAGTTTGGAGTATTACTTTGCCTCCTTCGTGATGAGCTAGTATGACATGGTTGGTACCAATGGATTCCTTAGGTTTTCTAGTTTCATTTCATGATGTATCTTAACTTTAGCTTTAAAACTGAGCCTGCTACAACCTCCAGAATATCAATGGCGTTAATGCGCAACCTCACATCGTCAGGTGCATTACCACCACCATCTGGACCGGAGTGGGGCTGACCCTGATTTTACATGTAGCCTAGGTAAACAAAGGTGGATTGCAATCAGATTTGTGATCTGGCAAATGGAGATTCATATATGTGGCTAATAGTAAACAAAGGAGAATAAAATCTCCTCTAGTTTTATCTGGATACAAGACACATGAAATGACAAGTGTAAATGGGGCCTTTCCTTTCCTGAAACACAAAGAGAAACAGAGGTTTGATGAGGGACATGTGAGGAGGATCAGGTGGCTGACAATTTTGAGAGCAACTGGTGGACAGATGGGGAATAACAATGTCTGGAAAGTTTCAAGAAAATGCAAAGCCAAGGGGAAGTGAGAGCTACTGAAGCTGAAGAGGGGAAGACAGAGTCATTGTGGCTTTCAGTTACATCAACACATACAATGTCAAACATGTTTTATTCTTTTATTTTTACCAAAACCGTGAAAAAATAAAACCAAAAAATATAGAAAATATTCCCCCAAATATAAGTTCTATTCATGTATTTTCACTTCATATCATAAACATATTATAATACCAGTGACTTGGCATATTTAGAGCTACTCATGCAAACCACAGCAGAAGCAGCCACATTGTATATCAACAGAAACCACATGATGAATGTAACAGATGTACATGTAAATATCAAATATGTAAAACGAAAACAAGTTAAAAAAAAAAGTGGATTCGGTGTCCACCAAATGTTGACCTTATATGAAGTATAGATAAATACCAATGGCGGAATGTAACATTTGAAGTACTTTATTAAAGCCTTAATCTGGCTGATTAGACTTAGACCTCTGCTCAGGTTGAAGGTGGGCCGGAGATTTGATGGGAATTTATTAGGTCACAAATCTTCATCTACCAATAACAATGATAAAGGTGTAATTTGTCCCGCCCTAACAGGTTCAATAAAGCTAACCGGAGGAAAAATTGTTTTAGCGTCACTAATTTCTTTAACACATCAACACAATCGATATTTTGGAGGTTGTAGCGGGCTGAGTGAAGATACTGGAATCATATGAAACTACAAAAACCTAAGGAATCCATTTATTCATTTAAAAAGGATCCCCATTTGCTTATACCAATGGCACCAGCTAGTCTCCCCGGGGTCCGAAATCAAGTACATTACATTTATCACATACATACTATATACAACATCATATTTGTGTTACACTAATAGCGTTCAAATTTTGCAAACATATATAAATTTCACATTCATACACATCTTCCACAACCATTTAGCCTCAAGGCCCATCATCAGGGAAAAGGAAGAAAAGAAAAATCATATATGACCAACACTGGACTATCGATCAGCTGCTTAAGCAATGTATTCTTAGATGGTATTTGAATGAGGATTTGTTAGAGGATTGCTCCCAACAATGTCCTATTAGTCCTATTAAAGATTTTAATCGATTGACAGCCCAAGTAAAAACATTTCATGATTCCAACAAGGGAGGTGTCTGGTTTCTGTAGCTCCGTATATAGCGTTACGTTCAAATTCTAAGCCCGCCTTTTTTTTAGCGGTCCAATCAAATGCAAAGAATTTGATTTAAATATACCGTATATATATTCCCTTTATACGAAAAATATATAGCACGTAAAACTAAATGATGTCTTCATCAATGTATGAATAAAAAGTCCTGTTTAGGAAGATAAATAATCTCCAAACACCCAAGATAACCAAATCCCAATTTATACCCTTCGATGGTGTTCACCTGAACTCACATATTTCATATCAAGTGGTGCATTATAACTTCCAGTGCACCAGTAACACCTGCATTTCACATAACTACTACTGTCTTTTCATAGCAGAGATGATCAGGGGATAAGAGTTTTTCCCATTTTGCGTAAGATGTGGACTGAAATATGGGAAAATCTTGCCACTGAACGAACACTCGGTAAATGAGTAAATGTGAGATTGAGCCGCCACATCGTAGAAGGACACGAGACCTTCCTCGTAGTCTACGAACACCCCGACCTTCTGAGCTTTCTCTTTCAGGGGGAGAGGAACTGGTGGTTCTGTCAGGGCTGCGTACTTTTCACCTTCATAATGCACGATGACCCAGTAACCGTTATCTGGGTTCAGCGAGAGTTTCCCCTTGCGGTTTGCGTCGCGTCTCACCACACCCAGATCCCATCCCGTCTTGTTGGTGACCTCCACCTCCCAGTAGGACTTCCCAGAGGTCATTCTGTTGAGCCCCACGATGCTGCCGAACATGTCGAACCTCTGCGGAGCATCTAGAACTCTCTGGTATCTCATTCCTCCATCTCTCACCACCTTCCCATCATCGGAAAGAACAAGGCATCGGTGTGCAGAGGCTGGATCCAGCTTTACATCCACTGTAGTTGAGTAGAATAATGGAAATAGAATCATGATGCACTTCATATGGGTGACACACACACACAATGTAAGTTGATGCTCCTGAATTTAATTATTAAACTATTAACTATAAACTATATACTATAAACTAGCATATAAAGAACTTAATTTAGGTTCAACTAAAGGCCTTTACACACCAGGGACGTGGCAAATAAACGACACGAAGATGCAAAATACTCGCCTGAGAATATTATATATCTAGGGCTTTTATTGTGAAAGGAAAGAATGGAAGACCTTTGTCAAGGTTGAAAGGAGTAATAAAGTTTGCTGTCTTGGTTCAGACTACATGGCTTTACACACTGGGAGCGTGCCAAATAAACAACAGGAAAATGTAAAATAGTCCCCTACGAATATTAACATGTGTAGTGGTTTTATTGTGAAAGGTAAGAACGGATGCGCTGCCTTTGTTAAGGTTGAAAGGAGTAATACAATTTGCCGTCCTGGTTCGGACTACAGAACCTCCGTGTTGTTGTTTCAGAAATATAGGTGCAAATCAACCCATTCCGCACAACGTGATTGGTTGATGCCTTTATTTGTGTGAAGGCTCAGAAAAATCAACCCCGTTCCCAAAATATAAATACCCTAAAATATGATTTATTACACTTTGTTTATTGATCAAGAAATTCCTCTTAATTTAATTTAATTTCTGTAACATGGTACAGACCGTCATAAGACCCGCCCCTTTTTCACTCTGTGCTCCAATAACATTTGAGCAAGCTCCAATGGAGCTGTGTGCACACTTCTTTTGGATTTTCACACTTACACAGTATATCCAGGCCTAAATGAAGAAACTGATTTCAGACCATTATTGCAGAACATTATTATTTTTTTTTTTTAACCAATAACCATGTTTACCCTTTTTTAATTTGTTTGGAATTACACCTGTTTGGTTTGTGAAATCTTTGGGAGGTTCTCCCTGAATCACACTCATTACCTCCCACCTGTTGTCCCAAATCCCCAATTGCTCTTTTAAATTGTCATGAAACCATTAAGGCTTTTTAATCAAAATTCTAAATGCTCTCACTCCTTTATGTGTTAGTGCCTGAAGCTGATTTCTTTTAAAACCACAACCACAATCGTTCCCTAACCACCATGTTTGTAATGTAATGTTCTGAGTCACTCACCTGCAAATGTGGGAATCCTCTTGAGTTCTGTGGAAAAAGAAATTAGATTAAAACAAGTGACTTTGATTTAAATACATAACTTGATCAATTTAAGGAGTGCTCACCAACAGAAGAGAGTTTTTCCAGTTTCTGGTGAATTTGTTCCATCATGTTTGATGTTGTATTTCTTAGTGACCCGAAGGAGAATGAAGTGTCAAGGGTGACATTTTTCCAATCTCGAGATTCCACAAAGCCCGTTAGAGAAGAATCCTGTGTGTCACATAAAATTATTTTAATGATCAGAAACAAGTGGAAAAACACAGAATAGTTGAACACAAAACCGACAGACAACCATTCACACTCACATTCACACCTACGGGCAATTTAGAGTCCACAATTAACCGAACCTGCATGTCTTCGGACTTTGGGAGGAAACCTGAGTACCCGGAGAAAACCCACGCTAACACGGGGAGAACATGCAAACTCCACACAGACACCTCTTGCTTTGAGGTGGCAGTGCTAACCACTGCACGATGACATCTAGCAAAATAGAAACATAATGACATGATGTTAAAAAGGTTAAAAGCTTGGATGTCTCACCTGCAAGTCTGGGTTTTTGTGAAACTCATCAATGGTCATTTTGAGTTTGTCAATTTCTTTTTGCAGCTTCTGAACCAGATCTTGTGCTTCTCTCTTCACTCTCTGTCTCCTAAAAATAACATACAGTAACATTAGGCCATTAGGCAGCTAGTTTTATTCATTGATTAACCCCAACTGTGATGTTCATGTCATACATCACTGTTTTATAACTGACCTCTCCTCCAGAGGTTGAAGGGCTTTCTGCCGAGCGTCCTCCACCACTCTCATCACCTCTGAGAACACGTTGTTGATCTCCAGCCATTCAGCATCCAAGCCGCCCTGAAAAAGAGTAACGGACAGTGAGGATGTTAAAGAAACATTAATTAACCAAAATCAAACAGTTAAAAAATCTGCCGCAGCTCACCTTGCAGGCTGTTACAGATGATTTGACTTCAGCCATCTTTTGTTCTCTCGTCTGAATTTTCTGCTGTAAATCAGCTGCCATCATGTCTCGCTTCACCTTGAATGAAGACAAAAAGGGCTTTTTATTAGGATGCACACATTGTAGTGATACAAGTACAATGGACTGATAAAAGTTTGAATCTAATAAACGCTGAAAGGCTAAATTAGAGGTGTTAAGTATAAACACCCAATAGAGTCTAACAAGAACAATGGTACCACAGGCTCCGTCCTTTCCATGCTTTTCCATTCATTGTCTAAGTAAGCAGCCGTGCAATGCATTCTGGTAGCGTGGCGGCATCATTTGCATTGGCCACTCCTCATTTGCATAAAGTTGAAGTCTAGGCTACTTTATGCAAATCAGGGACGCCCAGCGCGACTCGCCGCCTCTGGAAACTCCCGAGAAACTTTTAAACTAACCATTGTCAATCTAAAATAAAGACAGATTTAGCGACTGCATGGCTTTTTGCTCACATAAAATGTTTTCAGAACACATTTCGGTGAACTATTTTTGTGATGTAAGAGACACCACCGGTGTGAGAAAAGTAAAGCGTTTTTTGAACATTAAAGCATGTATACATGTTCTAGTAGAAACCCAAAATACAAGTGTGCACCTGAAAATAAGTGTAATAGGTCATCTTTACAACAACAAATGTCAACCTGCTGATGGCGCTAGAGGAAAAAACTAGGATACAACATCTAACCATGAATATCTGTACAACATTTTGTGCCAGGCTATCGAGTAGATGTTGAGACATTTCAGTGGTTAAGAGAAAACTTTGATCTCATGGTGGTGCTGAATCATTAAGTCAGATGATCATAAAAGTGAGTAGGATTCACCCTCTGGGGGCCATGAATGCCAGTACCAAATCTCATTGGGATCCATGTGATATTTGTTGAGATATGTCATGTTGGACCAAAGTAGTGGACCGACTGACTGACCAATAGAGATGTTAAAAGTTTACTACCTTTTGTAGCTTTTGAGCCTCCCTTTCTCTCTCTCTCTCCTTCTCCTTCTCCTTCTCGCTCTCCATTTGTCGCACTGCTGTTTCCTGAGCTGTGGTTGTTGGAACATCCCCGAACAGTTGCCCCACCTAAAGGATGAAAGCACTCAGTGCAAGCTGGACCAAATGATAATATAATAACTTCTCAGTTATGCGTGGTTATAGACCTTTTCATTGCTATTCTGTTGCAAGGGCAACAGCTTTGGTTCGAGTTTACTTCCTGTCAGCTACTGCATTAACAAACAGGAAATACAAAGGGGCCCATTGAGAATGTCTATGTTGTCCACTTTGAAAAGGTCTATAACAAAGAATTCTATAAAATTCTATCGAAAAGGTAAAAATGAAGTTCTATACAAATGCATCTGTACTTAAAGGGCCAGTATGTAGGATTTGGTGGCATTAGCAGTGTGGTTGCAGATTGCAACCAACTGAATACCCTCCTCTCACTGCGGAGTGCAAAGCAATGCTCGAGATCAGACTGGAGCTGGAGACGTAACCATTTAAAAGATGGGTGATACTTGCTGTCTTACTATGTTTTTTGCCTACTTTTTAAACAGAAAACACGTTTTATTTTGTGACATTTACTGGAAATGACGGGCTTCAATGTAGCCAGCTGCCTCTTATTTAGGTTTTTGTAGTGAAATGAAGAGGTATCGTATAGACAACTCATTTCAACTTCACAAATCAGCCGTTCCTCATCTGTTGCAGCGCTTTCAACGTGAGCAACAGGAATAAATAGAAACCGTGTTCGACAAAAGTTCGGCTCCAAGTGTCACTCAAGGCCAGTTACACATCCCAATAGAAAACAATGCAATGTGATTTTGTCGTGTCACATTCAGTTAAGAGTAATATATAGCCTACACCACCGGGTAGCCTATTGCAAGGCTCATCTCTGGTTTACTGTTGGGTTTTGCGGTTTGTGTGAGTTTGTTTTATATTGTAATTCTTGCAATATTCCATCACTCATTGGGCATATTAGTCGGAATATAAAAAGACACCTCTTGGTGCCTGATTATTATTTTTTGTGTAAACAAAGCCTCTGTTGTACACATTACATTTCCTCTAGATCATTTTTTGTTCAAACTGTACCTATGAACGCAAGTCAGATGTCGGCTGGCGTTACCATGGTATACCACGGTTTACCATGTTACTGTTCACATCGCGTCAGAGATGCCTGGCCTACAGGTAAACGGAAAGGTTCTCTCTCACTGGAGCCAGTGTTTGGTTCGTCCATTCTATTCTATTGTAGTAACATGGTGGATTAACATGGCAGACTCCGTGAAGAGGACCCGCTCCCTATGAAGATATGAAAGACTCATTCTGAGCTACGATTCTTAGTTTCAGGTGGTTATACACTCATGAAAACATAATTAGGAATACCATTTCTATTAATAGACCCCCTGAAATGCTACACACTGGCCCTTTAAGAAGTTCTTCACAGGATGAAACTGGATTTGCTCTCCAGCGGGACGTTTAAATAAGTCAAGACCTGCCGTACCTGCTGTGCACCGGTGGAGAAATCAAGCACTCGACGAGCGTTGCCGGTGGTTTGATGTGTTGTGCTGTAGTGCGGTGGAGTTTCAAACGCTGTGGAGAAACAAGATGGTCACCGTCAAACAAAGCTGCTTTGAATCGTCTCGATATGTTGTTCCTGTTCTGAATGAATTCCAGTTATAGAGCATACCTGATCTGTTTGTCTCCTTCACTGTGAAATCTGCGGCTGCATGATTCACTTGGGTGTTGAAGATCTGCAACATCGGCATTAGCGAAGTCTGACAGAGAAAAATAGAAGATGAGATTTAAAAGGTTTCACTCAACAAAAATTTGCTAACTTTTCCCGATCACTTAATATTTCCACAGAGATCTGCTGTACCTGTGCACCACCGGTGAAATCAAGCGCTCCATGACTTTTGTCTGAGATGGTGTACATTTGCAGAGAGTGCTGTGGAGCTTCCATACCTGTAGGGAAAGAACATGGGTCACTTTAAACGCAGCTGCTTTGTGTTGCATCCAGTTATGAATAAACTATGATTATGATACGTACATGATTTTAACATCTCTATTACTGAGGCATCTGTTGGGGTCATTGGGGCGGTGAGGTTTTGAGACACAGGCACATTCTGTCAAAGAGAGGTGGAAGATATGATTGTACAGTTTGTTTCAAGCTTATATCAATCTACAACTTGTTCGCACGAAAAGACGTATGAATGCTACGATAATGCAAAAGGCATTTAGCGTGCAATAAAAACGCCTTTTTTGATTTCTGGGTGTCATTTGTACCCCATGTATCCTGAGTTGGTGACACCGACTAG
The DNA here is from genome assembly GCA_916701665.1 of Sebastiscus tertius. Classification (NCBI taxonomy): domain Eukaryota; kingdom Metazoa; phylum Chordata; class Actinopteri; order Perciformes; family Sebastidae; genus Sebastiscus; species Sebastiscus tertius. Next base: position 23,306 of record CAKAOH010019975.1, read on the forward strand.
TAGGTTTTATCTTCATGTTAGATCACCGAAAGAAGGTATGAAAGAACATGACAGTGACCTCAAGCAACCGTAGTAATCATGACGGGAGCAGAAGCGGAAGTCAGGTGCTACACAGCATGAAACTCCACAAGTGCTGGAGGTCGGGGACAATGGATGGGACACAAAACACAGAACTTTCCCCCAAGAGACTGGAGTTTGCGACCTGTGTGAAACCAACAGAGAGTGTAGTTGTCTTTGTGTTCGTAGTTATTTTAACCCAAAACACCTTGTTTTTAAACTTAATTAAATTTAACTTGTAACTTTTTTTTGGCCTAAACCTAAAAAAGTGAAATTGTAGTTTTGTTGCCTAAACCTAAAGAAGCCTTTTTGTTTGTGTTCAAAACGGAATGTTTCAACCCAACCCAACCATGACGTTTTTTCCTTAACCTTGGTGGTTTTGTTGCCTAAGTTGCGGGTGTTACAAATGAAGCGTCATACAAATGATACACGAAAAAGGCTAAAATGCATACTCATGACACGCGGAATGTCCGCGGAATGTCGTGCTATCTATACGCCTTCCTGTGAGACCGGGTTGCAATCTAACTTCATTTGTTTAAAAAAAACAACTTATCGTTTCCTCATAATTCAAAATTCCATGACACTTTTGGTTTTGCCATCTTGCGTTAAATCCTATAATTTTATTATCCATAATGATTTCTGTATAATGGACAACAACACGTTTTGTCCTGAATTTATTTTGCAATTTTTTTATATCAGTGATATGTTTAGAACATATAATCTATATTTTTGCTTCAATATAACTCCTTCCTGACCTGAGTGGTCCAGTTAAAGGGTCCGCTATTCGTTTGATGAGATTCTTTCCACTGATTTGCCAAGGTGTTCTGGTCACTCTCTGAAAATAAGTAGAAAAAAAAGTAAATTTCAAGTAAATGCTGTTTTTAAAAAGAAGAATCAGCTGTGTACCACTCACCGGAGTTGAGAGGAGGGTTGAAGATAGTCTTCAAAGGCTCTGCTGCTTTGATTGGAGGTTCCTTGTGGGTCAATATAGGAAGATCACTGTTAAATTGGAATAGTTCATTCTCGGGGATACTCAACATCTTCAAGTAGTTGACCGACTGACTGACTAAAGAATCCATTGGTACAACGAGTCTCCCCTTTACAGACATGCCCACTTTATGATAATCACATGCAGTTTGGGGCAAGTTATAGTCAAGTCAGCACACTGACAGCTGGTGTTGCCTGTTGGGCTTGAGTTTGCTATGTTATGGTTTGAGCATATCTTTTATGCTAAATGCAGTACCTGTGAGGATACATACACAATATACAATATTCAACATTGTTTTGTGATATTAATTGATTTCCAGAAATACATCTATACATACATTTGTAACTCCCATGATGATAAGAATATCAAAAACTTGACAAATCTCCTTTTAAGGTACATTTTGAACAGATAAAAAAAATCTGAGATTAATTTGTGATTAATTGCGATTAATTATGGACAATCATGTGATTAATCACGATTAAATATTTTAATTAATTGACAGCCCTAATATAAACGCATCCGCAGGTTGCAGTCTAACTTAAAGAATCGTCACGTTTTCCTCATCATTCAAAATTCCATGACACTTTTGGTTTTGCTGTCTTGCGTTAAATCCTATAACTTTATTATCCATAATGATTTTTGTACAATAGACAACAACACGTATTGTCCTGAATTGATTATGCAATTTTTGTTTAACACGTATAATCTACATTTTTGCTTGAATATACCTCCTTTCTGGCTGGAGTGGTCCAGCTAATTGGTCCGCTGTCCTTTTGATGAGCATCTCTCCACTGATTTGCCAAGGTGTTCAGGTCTCTCTCTGAAAATAAGAAAAAAAGAGAGTAAATTTCAAGTAAATGCTTTTTTTAAAAAGAAGAATCAGCTGTGTACCACTCACCAGAGTTGAGAGGAGGGTTGAAGATAGTCTTCAAAGGCTCTGCTGCTTTGATTGGAGGTCCCTTGTAGGTCAAATTTGGAAGATAACGGGAATACTCATCATCATCATCATCATCATCATCATCATGAAGTAGTGGACCAACTGACTGACCAATAGTGTGACATTGCATCCCTTGAGCCGCACTGCTAGTTTTGGCTAAAAACAATACACTATTATTAAAAGTAATAGTAATTTAGTACCTTTTGAGCCTTCCTCTCTTCCTCCCTCTCTCTCGCCTTCTCTCTCTCCTTTGGTCGGACGGTTGTTTCCGGAGCTGTGATTGCTGGAAGGTTGAAGATAGACATCGAAGGCTCTTCCACTATGATTGGAGGTGCCACGTAGGTCAATGCAGGACGAGAACTGTTCAATAGGAATTGTTCACTCTCAGGGATCTTCAATCCTTTCAGTGTGCATCCTTTCTTCCCCTGGTGGATCCTCAGGCCCTGGTAAGTCGTCAAACCGGTCCAACCGCAGTGGCAAACCTGGACGCTCATGTCTGCTATGTTGAATATCTGCAGAAGTCACACAAACACACTGAAAGCACCTGCTCCACAATATGGAAGATAACGGGAATATTCATCATCATCATCATCATCATCATCATCATCATCATCATGAAGTAGTGGACCAACTGACTGACCAATAGTGTGACATTGCATCCGTTGAGCCGCACTGCTAGTTTTGGCTAAAAACAATACACTATTATTAAAAGTAATAGTAATTTAGTACGTTTTGAGCCTTCCTCTCTTCCTCCCTCTCTCTCTCCTTCTCTCTCTCCTTTGGTCGGGCTGTTGTTTCCGGAGCTGTGATTGCTGGAAGGTTGAAGATAGACATCGAAGGCTCTTCTACTCTGATTGGAGGTCCCATGTAGGTAAATGTAGGACGATAACTGTTAAATAGGAATTGTTCACTCTCAGGGATCTTCATTCCTTTCGGTGTGCATCCTTTCTTCCCCTGGTGGATCCTCAGGCCCTGGTAAGTCGTCTGACTGGTCCAACCGCAGTGGCAAATCTGGAGGCTCATGTCCGCTGTGTTGAATATCTGCAGAAGTCACACACACACACAAACACACTGAAAGCACTTGCTCCACATTTGTAGAGGCAACACTTGCTTTTCAATAGGTTCAGGATTCAGGACTTGGAGCTTATACTTACAGTGACCAAAAGTGTTGTTTTTGTTAATTATTAAAGGGGAGACACTGTTAATTTTTTTTTATTTTAAGCTATTATGCTCACATAACATGTCTTCTTTCTGACTAGTGTAAAGAAAACATCCAAAATACACCATTTAGGTGTTTATTTCAATATTTTGTCTATTAGAGTTCTCCTAAATTCATCAAAAGGTAGCCTATTGCCTCATTTGCATATGTAAACATTTCAGAAAATGTGACTGGGAGTGTTTCATGTTCAGCCGATTAGACTGTTGTCAGGCTAGGCATTATCAGTTGCTATAAGCCCCATAGATGTGGATCAGTAGGGGCCTACTACACCCACTAGTAGGTTTTATCATCTATTCACCGAAAGACGGTATAAAAGAAGACGACAGCAGCCTCTAGTGACTGTAGTAATTATGACGGGATGATGGATGGGACACAAAACACAGGAGGCTGGAGTTTGCATGTGAAACCAGCAACGTGTAGTAGTCTTTGTGTTTGTAGTTATTTTAACCTCAAACATGGTGTTTTTCTCTAAACTCAACAGTTTTTTCTTTGCCTAAACCTTAAGAACTTGTAGTTTTATTGCCTAAACCTAAGGAAGTTGTAGTTTTGATGCCTAAACCGAAATAAGTTGTAGTTTTGTTACCTAAACCTAAAGAAGTTGTAGTTTTATTGCCTAAATCTAACTTTTTTTTGCCTAAACCTAAAGACGCATTTTTGTTTGTGTTCAAAACGTAATGTTTCATTCAGTTTTACATGTTAGAACATGTTGCTTTTAAGTTTCACTTTTACAATGTAGTAGGTGTAGTAGGCCCCTAATGACCCACATCTATGGTGCTTATGATATGATATGATGATAATGCCTACTTAATGGCCTGATAACAGTTGAATTGGGTGCAGCTTGATATCTAAAGATTTTTAACCTATTCACCTGTAGTGTCTTCAAAATGTATGGAAATTTACAATACATATCTTACTTTTTTTTTTTTCCCCCCCATACTCTTGAGTCAGAAATCTCCACTTCAGTAGCACTTACAGCCACTAAACTTTCCAGCTTCATTCTTATCTATATTCTGAAGGTTTTTAAAGAGGGGTTTGTTCATATATAATTCATAGCGTGATTTATATAACACTTTATTCCTAAAACATGGTAAGAAATTGATTTTTGAGCCTGGCTTTATCCAATGTTCAGATTTCTGTTCTGGAAATTAGTGCAAATTAGCACATTTTTGATAAAATCATTTGCATATTGAAACGTACATTTACACAGGAAACTTGTAATACAAAACATAATTGTCTTAATGCTAGTATTCAACTGGGGAAGTTGCATGGTGATATCTAAATGTTTTTTACCCTATTCACCTGTCACCTGACATAAAATCATAGTTTTTTTGTGGCAGAAGTTATTTTCATCAGTGATTAATTAGGTGCATCATCTCAAATTGCTTATTTATATTTTAAGCAGATAACCTTTTGTCCTTAGAAAGAAATAAAGTACACATTTTTTAGATGAAGATTTTAGTCTCCCACACCTTTTTTTTTGTTAGAATGTCGAAATCATTTTAATATTTTCATTTCAGTGCTTCCTTATTTGATGAGAGACTGTGCTGTTTGCCAGCTGGCTGTGTAGGACTGAGATTAGACAGTGACTAGTCGCCCTCTAGTGGTACTCTACAGTATATTGTGCAGCAGTAGCGACTACTTCCTGGTGTAAATTACCAGGACATAAAAAAGGAATGGAAATTAATTTGGACTGCAGAAAGTTAGATGTCAATGTGCATGACCTCTATAAAAAGCTTGTCAGTGTAGTGAGGAGGTATGCTTGAAATGGGATTGAATCAACTTTAACTAGTGGAGTACATCTTGAAATATGAGATTAGATCAAACTTCATTGATTTATGGGGGAGTATTTATTATTATTAATTGAATTTTTTTCGATAAATGTTTTTGATTATTTAATTAATAATTTCCAATAAACATTTTTATAACCAATACAATTTTGATCACCAAAAGGTTTGGCAATATTTCTTTTTTTATTAATTTATTGGTG
>CAKAOH010019976.1:0-14352 GCA_916701665.1 Sebastiscus tertius
ATATAACCGCTTGAGTTATATCACTCTCTTCAAAGCCACCAGACTCCATTCACAAAAGCTGTAATTTTACCTGTCTGAACACAGGAGTATACGTACAACCCCACTTCAAAAGATCCAAAATAACCTTTTCAGTTATTTCTAAACTTTGATCAGCTAGTGCTAGCGTTGACATTATTCATAACCTTATTGATAAGCTTGATTTGAATACCTACGTCACTGCTTTTTGCAACGGCTGAGTGGCCGTTTCTATTTGAAAACAAACAAATCAGAACGTAGATGAACCCGCCCTTTAAGGAAGGTTTCAGTATTCCTGATTATGTCAATATTCAATAATGTTTTGTGTGAAGTAAAATCACCTAACACTTTTACCCGTCTCTAGTCTCATGGGGGCTACGGAGGCTCAAAGAAGGGCAGCTACATGAAGATGGACAAGCAGAGCTACGGAGGCTACGATGACTTTGAAGAGGAAAACTTCGAGGGAGAGGAAGAGGAGGACATGGTGGAGGAAGACTATGACGACTTCACCAAAGAGCTCAACCAGTACCGTAAGGCCAAGGAGGGAGGAGGCGGCCGTGGCGGACGAGGTGGGTCCACGGCAGTCGGGTTAAAGCTGTTGAAGTTCTGCTGCATGCTAAATATTTACCCAGCTGAGATTTTATCAAGTTCTCAGGGAGTCAGTGAGGCCAGATGTTGTGGAAAGTTCCTTTTCCTAAACTACGTTTATGAAAATGTGTATTTATTTAGGCATACTATTATACATACACACTGACCTTTAGGAAAGTAAACAGACTTTTAAGATAATGTGCCACTGTGTGACAAAAGTTTGGTAGCAGATTCATCACCTTGTTTCTGTTTTACTCGCTACTCAGTTTCATTTGCACATTTATGGACACACAAAGGAGCTTATGTATTCGCTAAAAGTTTCTTATCAATTCAAATTCCATAGATAAGTTGCCTCTGTAGCTTACTCTTGTTTCATTCCTCTGTGTGTCTGTGCAGGGGGCAAAGGTCGCATGAAGAACCCAAGAGGACGTGGAGGAATGAGGGGAGGGAGGAGGGGAAGAGGAGGAAGCAGAGGAAGAGGAGGTCGAGGCGGAGGAGGAGGATTAGGAGGAGGAGGAGGAGGAAAGATGGGAGGAGACAACGACGATGGAGAAGGCTATGGAGAAGAGATGGAGGTAGGGTTTGGAATTGAAGATGAAGCCTATTGTCTATTTGCTTTGGTCAAAGTCCAGCAAACAAGTTGCTTTATTTTGTGTATTTGCACAGTTGTTTAAATATATTTCACATAGAAACATTCTAGTGAACAAAAAACACATGGAGCAGTCATGTCCTTCATTTTCATGTGAGAAAGTAGTTTATTCTGTCTAAATCAAACATGGAACATCTGTAGTGACGGGGGCAGCATCTACTGTAGTAATACACTGACTATGGATCAGTACCTAATACAACCCCACTTTAAAACACCCAAACTATCCCTTTAAGTAAGTGATACTCATTAAGTGACATGTGAAATCTGTTCTTACAGTATGGAGATGATGACTATGACAACATGGGGGATGATGACTACGATGACTACTCTAAAGAACTCAATCAGTACAAGAAGGGCAAAGACAGAGGCAGAGGTGAGTTCGGATTTTAGGTAGTTGTCCATGTTTGTTTTTTTGTGTTTCATTCATGTCATTCCCCTTAAAGCAGTAAGCAGGCTTACAGTCTGTGCCTGACAGTGTTGACTGACTATGTCGCTGAAATATTCACTCTCTCTCACTTTGATTTCAATTTCTGCACCAGGGGGTAAAGGTGGCCGCGGGCGAGGGAGGGGTAAAGGAGGACGGGGTATGCTCAGAGGAGGAAGGGGTCGAAACCGCGGAAGAGGAAGAGGCGACATGGGCAACGATGACGACAACAACGGGGACATGGACAACGGGGTAAGGCTGTTGTAATTCTGTTACCAGATCAGCCCCCAGGACAAATTCTTTTATAGTTATTAAACTTGAGGAATGAAATGACATAAATCTTCTCTTTCTTACTGACACTCTGCTCTCTCCCTCTGTGTCGGCTTGTTTGTATGTATTTTAGGACGGAGGTGGAGGAGGCGATGGACCAGGACTCGGGAGGAGGAATCATAATGATAAGCACCAGGATAAGAAAGGAAAGGCCATCTGCAAGTACTACATCGAGGGACGATGCACCTGGGTAAGATCGCACAAATATTCTCTTTACTTGAAATGTGTACGTTGACTGAGCGACTGTCTGGACTTTATAAAGCGCCCATGCTCAAAAGACATTCACGGTAAATTCAGAAAATGTGTAGTTTTGTCACAATTCAAAAGTCCCTCAATGCGATACAAATTCCCCAAAAAGGCTGGATTACTATTCACACATAATGTAATTCAGGAAAATAAGCTGCATTACTTTTCATTCCAAGCTGATTCTGAAGTTATATTCACTGAAGCCTTAAAGGGATAGTTTGGGTGTTTTGAAGTGGGGTTGTGTGAGGTACTTCTCCATAGTCAGTGTATTACCTACAGTAGATGACGGTCAGCACGCCCCCAGTTTGGAGAAACAGACAGGAGTACCAGCACGGGAGCAAAGCGATGTACTGCTGTGGACGGGGGCAGCAGCTAAACAGATTTGGACACTTGAATAAAATTAATACCAGTTTAAGTGTACGCTATATTTAGAATATTTTCTCAGGTTTACCTTGCCTTCAGACAGCCCTTTCTGACGGGGAACTGTAGTCGTTATCTATGCTCTCTTCAAAGCCACCAGACTCCATTGACAAAAACTGTTATTCTACCTCGCAGAACACAGGAGTTGCTGGTTTACCGCTGCTTTGATCCATTAGTTTGTTTGTGTTATTGTGTGACTTGACTGTTTTAAAGGGTTAGTTTGGATTCACCGAAGTCACACAATAACACAAACAAACTAACCGATCAAGGCAGCGGTAGACCAGCAACGTCTGTGTTCTGTGAGGTAAAATTACTGTTTTTTTTAATTGAGTCTGGTGGATTTGATTCCTCCAATGCAATACAAATTCCCCAAAAAAGGCTGGATTTTGAAGTTGTTTGCAACCCAGTTTAGTGAGCAAATTAAAGCAGCTACAAATGGTCTAACATATGGTTAAACTCAAATGATTCCAGTGAACTGAACTGAATTAGTTTAGGCTGAATAAAAACCCTGAAAATACCAGGCATCAAGACACAATAACGAAACATTTATTTTATCCTCTCTGGTCTTTAAGTTGTCTATAGTTGTCTCTCTCAAACATGTGAGTCAGGTTTCATTCTGGCCTTTTTTCAACCACCAGGGGGACCACTGCAACTTCAGCCACGACATTGAGCTGCCCAAGAAGAAGGAGCTGTGCAAGTTCTACATCACCGGATTTTGTGCCCGAGCCGACCACTGTCCTTACATGCATGATATCCTTTACTATTACAAGGGAATTGTGGGTTTATTGAAGCTGGCATTTTTTACCTGTGTGAAGTTGCATCTAACTGAGAATAGGTTTCCATTAATCTCAGAATTCAAATGAGAACATTTCAGTATTTTTGTGAGCGTTCCTCCTTGACTCCCATGCTACGTGAATTCCCCTGTAAGCTGTTCCACACCACGGGGAACTGTGTCAACGGCGACGAATGCATGTTCTCACATGACGCCCTCAATGATGACACGCAGGACCTGCTCAACAAGGTAGGATCCTCTAAAACACTGTTCCCCTTTCTCTCAGCTAATTTCTTTAAAAGTTCTGAAAATCTTTTTTTTTTTATTAGTATTATAGTACGTCCAGGTTCTTTAAAGATCGAAAACACAGTGAAAGGTTTTAATTTATACAATTCGCTTGGTGACATTGTTGAAGATCACCAGCAGAAACTGTTTGATTTTATAAATACCTTGAGAAAATATTTCAGATAAACTTATCGGTGGATTTGTGTGTTTTCTAGATGCTGGCAGAGGACGCAGAGGCCGGAGCTGAGGATGAGAAGGAGGTGGAGGAGCTGAAGAAGCAGGGGATCAACCCTCTCCCCAAACCCCCTCCTGGAGTCGGCCTCCTCCCCACCCCTCCTCGACCTGTTCCTGTAGACACCAACACCGGGGGTGGGGATTTCGGCGGGCCTACGCCGGCTGAATTTGGGGGTCTTTCTGGACCTAACCTAGTGCCCCTCGGCAACAAAGTTCCCTCAGGACCGGGGCCTGTTCCCGGGCCTAACCCGTGTGCTGGACCACCTCTACATGCTCCTGACGGAAGTCCCTTCCAAGGCGTGCCCCCAAATCTCAGTTGCCCTCCTCCCCACATGGGCCCCCCACCTCCTTGTGGTGGAGGTGGAGGTGGAGGTGGAGGCGGCGGGGGGAAGAAGATCCCCTCATTGTTTGAGATTAAAGTTCAGCCGACGGGACAGCTGGCTCAGAAACTGGCCGTCAGGTAAGAAATCAGAAGACAAACATTAAAGGGATAGTTCAGGTGTTTTGAAGTGAGGTTGTATGAGGTACTGATCCGTAGTGGGTGTGTTACCTACAGTAGGTGACGGTTGGCACGCCCCCAGTTTGGAAAAACAGACAGGAAAACATATTTTAGTCACTTAAAGTGTACGCTATATTTAGAATATTTCCACTGCTTTACCTCGCTGTGAGACAGATGTTTTGGTGTCAAGTTACTTTTAAACTTTCCCTGATTTGTCCCTGCAAAGTCTCTGAAATTTTAACTCCTCCTTTCCCTCCTCTATCAGGGGCCAGACTCCCAGTGGCAACCAGGGTCAGACTGCAGCACCTGGACCCCAGGGGCCCCCTGGTGGTCCTCCCCCCTGCTTCCCTACTCCCCCAGGCATGATGCCCCCCGACATGCAGAACATGGGCCCCAACATGGGGATGAACCAGGGCCCCCCCAACATGGGCCCCGGCGGACCGCCCATGATGGGAGGATTTGGTGACGGCCCTCCACATGGAGGTGGTATGCCTCCAGGTCCTCCTCCCAACTTCTTTAATAACTTCTTCAATCAGCAGGACAGTATGAATATGGAGGGAGTGGTGCAAGAAGGTGAGAGTCAATTACAATAATCAAAGTGATTAAAGACTGAAGAATAAGTACCAAGTTAGCTTTGGAGCAATCAGTTGATTGATACACAGGACAAAGAACTAAAAAAAACTAACATCTGTGGGAAAGATTACATTCAGCATTCGTTCCCGGGACAAATGACTCTGTAGTAGTCACGGGTATTTATCGGCTCCAGCTCTCGGGCAGTGATTGAAACATGACACCCGGGGGACACGCTAATTTCACCTTTTTTCCAGTGCGATGCTATTTGACGTGTGTTGAAGTGAATATATAATAAATATAATCCACAGGGATTTGGACAATTATTATAATTTATTAACATAGAAAACATACAATTAATACGCTCTCCTCAAAGCCACCAGACTCCAGTCAGACAACAGTGATTTTACCCCGCTGATCATCGAAACACACTTCATTCAAACAAAATAAACTCATCAAAACTGTCTTTGTTAGACTTTCCACTGTTTTAACAATCACCAACTCTGGTTTGGTCAAAATAAAACCTTAATTCACAGTTCGATGCAAAAAGAAACAGCCGTTATATGCGCTCCTCAAAGCTACCAGACTCCATTGACAAAAGCATTAGTTTTAATCTCGCTGATCATTATAAAACACACTTGATTCAAATTTGACAGAAATAAAATAAAAACGTCTTTTTTTAGTCCACTGTTCCAAAAACCACCAGCTCTGGTTTGAGAGTTTGAAGAAAGACTGAATAATAACAGATATAAAAAAAAGAAGTAACCACCGTAACATTTTCTAACCCTGTTTTCCGTCACGTTTATGACGTCAAACGTGACACACCAGAACAAAAACAGAAAGGGATACTCGTCTACTGGCAGTGGGAAAGGAGTCTATCCCCTATTTTTAGCAGGTTTTTCCAGTCTTTAAGAAACTTGCATATATGCGCTAATTTTGGTGGAAAAAGGATTTTACTGTTTCTGTACTGACACTCGCTGTTCCTGCTCAGGTGACAACTACCAGGGTTTTGGTGGTATGGACGAGAGAGGAGGACCAGGGAAACTTGGAAACCAATCAGGTGGCCAAGAAGGCTCTGCTAACGGAGCGTCAGCCAATCAGGGAGGGATTTCTGTGCCTGACTTCCTGCCTCCGGCGCAGCGCGTCCTGTTCATGAGGATCCAACAGAAGCAGCAGGAAGAAGAAAGAGCTCGCCGGATGGCCGAGGGAGGAGCAGAGAGGAGTAGAGACACTGAAGGTAGAGGAAAATCATCTGCACCTGTTTGTGTATAAATGAGTTATTCCTTTGTAATAGTGAGTCGTAATTCTCCTTTACATTATCTTTTTGTCATTTCTCTTAAAAATTCCCCTTTTCATATACAGTATATGAAAAGGGGAATATATATGTATATTTAAGTCCTTTACACACAGGGGGCGTTATTTTTTCGTTTCCAGGTTAATCACACGTGTTTCTGGTGTAAAGTTTTTGTTTTTCCAGAGATTAACATCCATACATGTGCGTCCTTCCTTCTCAGGTGACTCAGGGAACTGGTACTCCAGTGAGGATGAGGATGGCGGTGGTAGCGTGACCTCCATCTTGAAGACGCTCCGTCAGCAGACCCAGGCTCCTCAAAAGCCTGACGGCCCCCTGAGCGACCCTCGCCTCCAGAAGGCCTCTCCTGCCCACGCTCCGGCTCGGCCAGCCGACCCCCGCTTGGCTCGGGACCCACGCCTGACACGTGCTGGCGACTCGGCTCAACTCTCAGACCCCAGCCACTCCATGCCCGCTCTATCAGGACCGCCTGCAGACCCCAGGTTAGCCCGGCTAGCTGCTGGCTCAGCGGGATCCACCTCCCACTCGCCTCCTGCTCTTAAACCAGAGCCTCCTCTGGTCTACAAGCCCCCACCGCTTACAACCCCGGCAGTGGAGGAGGAGGAGACGGAGCGGGCTCTACGGGACAAACCGGTGCCGATTCCTCTGGACCCGCTCATGGGTATGGCTCTGAGAGACCCGCGCTCGCAGCTGCAGCAGTTCAGCCACATCAAGAAGGATATTGTTCTCCACATGCCGGCCTTCGCCAAAACCATCACCTGGTCGCCTGAGGATCTCCTTCCTCTCCCCCTCCCCAAGCAGGACCTCCTTCCCCTCCCACCAGGCATCCCTCCCGTCTCCTCCATAGACCCACGTCTGACCCGCACTCAGCAGTCGCTCCAAACGTCGCTCCCTCACTCACAGCCTCCTCCCGTTCAGCCACCTACCTCCTCTCTGGACCCCCCTGGTCCCTCTTCCTCCTCCTCCTCCTCCCTCCCAGACTTTGAACTGCTGTCTCGTATCCTGAAGACTGTCAACTCCAGCCCGTCCCAGACTCCCTCCCCTCCTCTCTTACCCACCCCTGTTCCCCCTCTGTCGCTGCTGGGTCCACCTCCCTCCATGCCTCCCCCACCTGTAGAAAAGCCTATTGACCCCCGTGTGTCCCGTAAAGGCCTCACAGATCCCCGTCTCCAGCCCCAGAAGTCAGCACTGAAGCAACCATCAGACCCTGTGCCCCCTCCTGTCCCCTCCACATCTCCAGCAACAACATCTAGCTCCTCTCCCCCCACCATCGCCCCCTACGACCCAAGGCTGCTCTCCTCAGGTGGGGCAGGCCGCGGTGTTGGAGCCGGGGCACCAGGGGGCGCCAGCATGCTGAGCACCATTAGTCTCTATGACCCTCGGACTAACAAACCAGGCAGCCCTGGTATCAGCAGTGGCTCTAACAACTCCCCCAACTCAGCCAGCACAGAGTCCAAACCCAGTGACCCCCCGGCGGTTAAACCCAAGTCCAAGGAGCCTCTTTTTGTTCGGAAGTCTGCGTTGGACCAACCAGAGCCGGAAAAAAGTGCAGAGCAAGGAACCGATCGATACAACAGCTATAACAGGCCCCGCCCCAAACCTGCACCCTCGCCCAACTCCGCGGCGCAGGGAGGGCCCGCTGCAGCCGCCGCCGGAGGTCAGGGTGCTCCTGGAGCTGCTGGGGATCAGGGGCCCGCCGGCGTCCACAACCTACCAGTGTCCACTTTGTTTGGCGTTGTGAAGCAGGCGGCCAAGCCCGGCGGCACGGGCAGCCCCTTTGGAGGCAACAGTCCGGTGCAGCCGGACCAGGCGACCACGGAGCAGGACAACGCATCGCTGAAGGACGTTTTCAAAGGCTTTGACCCCACAGCCTCGCCCTTCTGCCAGTGACCCCCCGACCACTGAACCCTAAAGCCCGTCACGTGGTCGCCCATTGGCTTGTTTTAACATTTTTTGGACACTGAACAGATCGGTGAAACGGAGAAAGGAGCCGCACTTAGGCGACTGCCTGTAGGACTGGTTAAGAAAACAAACTTTTGTGAACAAACACCACATGTTTCATCCACACACACACACACACACACACACACACACACACACACACACACACACATTAGCACAGTGTTGCAGATCCAGATTCTATAAAAGACTGTCGGGTTATGGGGACGGGTTTAAAGTTAAATCTCTATTTTAAACAAACTTATTGATGTATAAATAAATGTATTCTCTTCTCGATGCTTAATGAAAACAGTTATTCAGAGAGCAGCAAAAACACATTTATATGGAAGGAACATTTTAGCTTCGCATCTTTTTTTTCATTAATCCTCTTTATTTCAGTTCCTACATTTTCTCCTCACCTCTAAACTGGTTGATGTGCTTGTCTATATTTTTGGGCAGTCAAAGTTGACGGTGCTCTTCTCGGCAACAGATGAAAAGACGGGATACATCTCAACAAAATATTGCTTATTTGTGGTGTTTTTGTGATTAATTGATCGGCACTGAGGCAACTCCTTTAACACTGTTGTCCATAAGAAACAACACTGCCTTTGCATCTCTTTAACCCCTGAAAACTGTTTCATTATGACTCACCGTGTCACATTTGCTGCAGAAACAATTGCAAATATGTAAACTTAGAATCTATATTCTGCTTTTTTGTTTTAGTATTTATTTTCTCTGCACTGTCGGTTTGTGTTCTCGAGGGCTGTATTAATGTTTTTAATGTCTCCTTCAGCTGTTCATATACTGTTGCATTACCCAAAACAGGTAACTTTGCTGGTGCAGGAAGTGACTGCCTCTCTAACCACTACGCCACTGTTATTTTTCCCTTCATCAGTCCTGTTGCTTTAACATTTGTTTTATCTTCCTGTGAAAACGGAGAGCTCATAAATGACGGCTTCTGTAGCTTTAAGGTAGAAGAGCTGGAAAAGATGGTTGTCCGACACTTAATCTTCATACTTTTTTCTCACCTTACTGAGAATGGGACACTTTGATTCACTGATTCACCATCTAGCCTTTAGCTTTTAGTTGTTTTGTTTTTATTTTGTCAAGAATGAACAGATTTCTGAGAGTGGTTGGTGAATAATTTGCAGCCTCACACAGCATCAATTTCTTTTGGCTTTCGTGGCTGCTGACAGTGTGACAATCATAAACTAGACTTGGACCTAAAATGTAATGAATGCATGGATTGTGCATTGATTTCTTGCAGGTGCTCCCTCTACTGTCAGTCTGCAGAGAGAAAATCATTCAAATGTCAGATGTTAACACGACCTGTGTTGATAAAACAGACTGAACACGGTTCTCTCTCTCAGGCTTGCAGCTGAAGAAGTGCACGCTTCATGGTGGAAATGTTAATTTTGGGATGGATTAACAGTTCAGATGTTTAAATCTTCCCTTCATAGTTTCTGCCCTTTACCATAAACAGTTGTGCAGCATCTGAATCAGGGTGAGGAAGAGCAGTTGTTCCCATTTTGCCTGATTTTCATTGCCAGGCCTGTCTGAAAATCTTTAAATGTGGGGGTCACCGTCGAGGAGAAGTTTCTGACTTCCAGAAGGTGTCAGGATCGACCGTCTTGTGTATAAATGTTGATCATTTTAATTTATTTTTTTATACTCGGGTAAATATACTTCCTCACTTGACATTTTTTGAACTGAATCATTTTATATGTCCGGAATATGTGATTGCCGCTCACCTCAGTGGGACGTAGGCAGCCTGTAACCGTGTGAAGAGAGGAGAAAGACGTATTTTTTTATTTGGTTTTGTGTGTAAAGATTCAAACTAACAAAAGATTCACTATTGCTCCCTCCTGTCAGGACAAGAGAGAAGGCCTGTTAGGAGGCCGAGTGTCAGCGATAGCAAGTTATCGTTCTTTGTTGTTTTGTAAGTTTGTTTTCAATTGTTTTGTTTTTTTCTTGCTATGTAAATTCGACCAGTATCCTGTCTTTGGAGGAGTGGAGTTTTCTAACTGTACACTGTAGGTGAGGTTGTTAAAGTATTTAAATAAAGTTGATACATGATCAACCAGTTAAAACTCTTATTTTCTGTATTTTTATTACCCAAGTTCATTCATTTAATTTCACCACTTTATATTTATGAAGCCGTTTTGTTACTTAAATCTAAATGAATAAAACCGTCTGTCAGCAGAAAGATGTCAATGTCTGTCATCATAGCTGGCTAAAAACAACCTTTTGTTTGATTTTGTTCCCTTGTCGTTTAAAATATCCACTTGGAATGGGTTTGTGTTGTGTTAATTTTTCCTGTGTTTTCTGAGTCCACCACTATAATGTTTATTTTAAGCTTCTTAGAGAACCAGACGGGTGGGGTTTAGTACATCAGGACTATTCAGGCGGGTTGACCTTTTCTTTTCTGTTCTGTTGTGGTTCTGTCGTCCTGCCAGTGGCGTCCTCGGAAAAGTTTCATTTTATTGAAAATCTTGGGGTGGCACACCGAAACCAAGAGCCACAACTGAATATCAGGAAATCTAAAATGCTTTTGTATAAAAGGCTAGTTAAAACGACGTCAATATGAGTGTTGAAGGAATCGCATGCTGTTATACTTCGGTTTCTTATTTTACAGTTAATGTTACTCATTATCTGAAGTGCATAGACTAATAACGGTTAACATTTTGAGTTCCATAACAATCCTGTTTTAATGTGTTATGTATCTGTATAAACGTGTGTTAGGCGATTCATTGTCCGTCACATAGGCTAGTTGACCGTTTCCTTAAAAAGACAGATATGCAGCTTTAATTTGAAGGAGTTCATTGATCGTGATTGTGACAAAACATTTATTGGGAACAAGTCTACGCAAGTTTAAAACCATCACACAGAGGATTCTCATATTATTCATCAGAGGGGTGGACTCCAGTCACATTTGATGACTTTATACTCGACAAAACCAAAACAGATTTACAGTTTGACTTGGACTTTATCACCTGTGACTCGTGACTTCACTTGGACTTGAGCCTTTTGACAAAATACTTAATACCCCAAAGCCCAAATATTTAAAAATTTGTTATTTAAAAAATGTGCCACAAAAAAAATGTATTCCTGAATCAACTAACGTTAACGATATTTATTTCCAGCAAGTCAACACTTAAAGCTGAAGGAGGCGAGATTGGAGCAAACATGATTAAAAAAAGTTATTTTTATAAAACGGTCGCTATATGGTGACAGTAGTACATGAAACAGGTAACCTGAAAAAAGTCATGTCCTTCTGTGTCCTCCGGTGCTCCTAACGGCATCTGCAAGATTTCACAGACCGGAGGAAAACAAGCAGTAAGAGCTGATCTGAGGTCTGCTGTCCAGCTGCCGTCTATGAGAGCCGGCTGTCAATCACTGAACTCCGACCAAACGGTCAAACTAGGCAGCGCTGATCAAATATGAATTAATATTCTGTTACGTTAATGTCTATTTCTCTCCTCAGATGTTCTCAGAATCATCTTGTAGTACGGTTTAGCTGTAAAATGAGAAAGTTTGTGACGCCGCCGCCATTGTGAAATCTGGTGAAGGAACGCCAAGTTCTGGTCACATGACCGGAGCACAGCCAATAGGAACGCGCTCTCTCAATGAACTGACCTGTGATTGGTCAAAGTCTCCCGTCACAGGCTAGATGTTCTAAAGCCTGAAAACAGAGCCATGAGGAGGAGCAGGAGTCTAGTTATCTCTCAGAACACTTGAATTACAATATGATGAAAGGTTATTATGGGATTTTTGTCCAATGATGCCAAAAATGTACTGCCTGCTGCAGCTTTAATTCACCAGATCTTGTCTTTATGATTAAGTTCAGTCGTACTTTTTTTAACAAACTTATTTTAACAAACTTGTTTTAACAAATAAAACTTAAAAAGCATTCAAGATTTTTGTGAATTTAATATATTATTACTCTGTCGTTAAAATGGGATTACATTTGTTGAATTTTGACTTGTTCTCGAAACTCAAAGTTCAGGACTTGGGACTTGAGTGCAAAGACTTGAGACTTGGTCCCACCTCTGTAGTGCATATTGGACTTGCGTTGGGTGGGAGTGGGGATTGTATCAGGGTGGCAGTGGCCCCCCTGCCCTCCCCTTGGCGGCACCACTACGTCCTTCCTGTCTGGTTTTCCAGGTAAATCAGACCCAGAATCCTTAATCCCTTCATTTATCACAAGCAGGCGTGTTGCTGTCAGCTCTTCGGACATTGTTCCTTTCTATCTTTAGGCCTCCAGTGCTTGAAGCTGCACGGCTCGTGGATTTGGATCAACACCCCAGCAGCACGCAGCCTGTTTCCTGGTGAGCTACGATCTTCGAGTGAATCACTTCCTGCTCCCCTCCCATCCTGCAACACTGGCTCCAGGAAGACAAACTATTCATCCAGGACCTCAAAGGCTTCCTATCAAACACACAAACACGCACACACACAATCTGAGCTGCCAGTTTATTAGGTACACCCATCTAGCTGCATGTTGCAACCAAGCGGCAACCTCCGGGTCTGAGAAGTGAAGCCAATGCTGAAGTTCCTTAAACTTGCATTCTCTCTATCAGCCAGCAGGGGGCGACTCCTCTGGTTGCATAAAGAAGTCTGAGTCTTTAGTACATTATGGTCCCATTTAGAGTCAAATAGACCATACAGCAGGGGGTGCTTTAGGGTGTAGCTGCCTTGTGGTTGCTACCACGGCGTTGTCCGGTCTGGGAGTCGTCCATGTTTTCGTCTTAGAAGTTTAACCCTTTCACAGTGTGTTTTCACTTCATCAAAGGTAATTATAACCTTTCTGGTCACCTAAAAATGTCTTATTCAGCGTTCGATTGTACTTAGCTCCACCCTCTCGTGTCACTTCTGGTTGCAAAAAACCAAGATGGTGACGATGCCGAATTCGAGGCTTCAAAACAGCAGTCCACAACCCAATGGGTGACGTCACGGTGACTACGTCCACTTCTTATATACAGTCTGTGGCTGCGACGAACAGCCCTTTCCAAATCAAAACTCCGAAGATGCTTAATGGGGTTGAAATTTGAAGAACGTGCAGACTACTGAGGAATTGAGGTGTTCTGTGACTTGTGACATGATGCATCGTTATGTGTATTATTAAATATCCATCAGCCAAACAGCTGAAGACAGCCATACTGGAGATGCTCAAACCACCGTGCGCCAACCATCATACCCCGTACAGTTACGATTGTTTTACCTGTTTCAAACTGAACACTGATTCACTGATGCTGGAAATGCTGTTCTGATTTACCAGACACCAGTCATGTGAGGAACATTATGACTTCCTGACTTTGTTTGAAGGTGAGGATGTAAACTAGAAATTCAGTGTAACCTGCGAATCAGAGCAGCTGATGACTGATACGAGCTGAGGTCATAGCCGAGTGGGCGGGTCTTAACACATCCTCTACCTGCTGTATGATTCATACCTTTATATGTTGATTCCTGTACCGTGCAACCATCAGAGCTCCTGTGTCACATGAGCATATAGTTTCACTTTGACTTGAACTTCAACATGTTCTGACTGTAACTTTGGGCGGATTCGTCTTCATGCTGTGATGTGTTGGTTTATTTGGAGCTGTTTTAGCCCAAATAGTCTTTTTTTAAAAAGTGAACTCTTGAATCTCAAAAGGATAAAATCTGTTGAGCCTCTTGTTGCATATATACACTCACCGGCCACTTTATTAGGCACACCTGTTCAATTGCTTGTTAACACAAATAGCTAATCAGCCAATCACATGGCAGCAACTCAATGCATTTAGGCATCTAGAGGTGGTGAAGACGACTTGCTGAAGTTCAAACCGAGCATCAGAATGGGGAAGAAAGGGGATTTAAGTGACTTTGAACGTGGCATGGTTGTTGGTGCCAGACGGGCTGGTCTGAGTATTAAACTGCTGATCTACTGGGATTTTCACGCACAACCATCTCTAGGGTTTACAGAGAATGGTCCGAACAAGAGAACATATCCAGTGAGCGGCAGTTGTGTGGACGGAAATGCCTTGTTGATGTCAGAGGTCAGAGGAGAATGGGCAGAGTGGTTGGAGATGAT
>CAKAOH010019977.1:0-63811 GCA_916701665.1 Sebastiscus tertius
CTAACAGGTCTCATGGGGGTCAACCTGTCACCACAAAGATGGCTAAGCAGTTGGTTGGCCAGCGGGAAATCAATGTAAGGTGATGAGGCTACTGTGTGAGCGTGTGTGTGTGTGTGTCTGATTGTTTTCATGTGTAGCTCTGTGCTCTTGCGCATCTTCGTCTATAAACTTCATTTATATTGAGAGAAATAACCAAATAGGAAAAAGAACTTGGTATTGAGATGTCGACAGTGAATTAATTCCATTCAACAGTTTTTGTTTAAACCTGCAGTAGGCAGTATATTTTTGGCATCATTGAGCAAAAATTCCATAATAACCTTTCAGCGTTTTGTAATTCAAGTGTTCTGAGAGAAAACTAGACTTCCGCATCTCCTCATGGCTGTGTTTTCAGGCTTTAAAAAACAATCTAGCCCGTGACAGGAGACTTTAGCCAATCAAAGGTCATTTCAGGGAGAGAGAGAGCGTTCCTATTGGCTGTTCATTTAACGGAGGCAGCTGTGAATCACTCGTGAAGTCCGATCAAACGGTCAACCTAGACAGCGCTGATCAAATATGAATTGATATTCTGTTACTGTAATGCCTATTTGAAAAATGTTTTTTTCAGAAGCATCTTGTAGTGTACTATTTAGCTGTAAAATGAGATTTTGCTCCGGCTGGTCGGCGGTCCTTTCGTATTTCCTCAACTGATCTCAACATGGCTGCCGGATCACAAACTTTCTCATTTTACAAGCTAAACAGTACACTACAAGATATTTTTGACAACATTTGAGGTGAGAAATAGGCATTACAGTAACAGAATATTTATACATATTTGATCAGCGCTGCCTAGTTTGACCGTTTGGTCGGAGTTTGCGAGTGATTGACAGCTACTCAGAGACGACGGGCTCCAGCTCGGCTCTGATTGGTTGTTTTCCTCCGGTCTGTGAAATCTTACAGATGCCATTAGGAGCACCGGAGGACACAGAGGCACATGATTTTTTTTTTTTATTTTCAGATTACCTGTCTCATGCAGTACTGTCAGGATATAGATAGTTTTATAAAAATAAATTGTTTTAATTAAATTTGCTCCAATCTGCCTACTTTAGCTTTAAGGGAACAATGCGTGCATCACAAAATGAGAGCCTTCTACTTTTGCCACATTCTTTGCAACCGCTTCTGGTAGCATACTGTATAGATGCTCATTAGCAGAGAAAACTTGGATCCAGATGCTACAATGGAGGTGGGAAGACAGCATTGAGCTAAAGGACTTTTCCGCCGCTCACACCCACAGGACGCAGCTTCATTCCTTGGGCCTCTGAGAGCAGTGGGCCCTCGAGAGGGGCTGAGGGGTCAGGATGTGGGCTACCAAGCTTGTGGCAGAGTCCTGATGCGATGTGGGCTGGAGATTATAAGACCGGGAAGCACTGGAGCTGCTCTGCTTTCGTTCCCACCCCCACTCCATCCCCCCCAACTCCGGGGAGGGTTAGCTCTAGCTCGCTTCTCTGCTAGTGAACCCTGGTTGTTTAAACGAGCCCCAGCGGTCCTCATTACCCTTTCCCTGGGCACAGTAGTGCGCACACAGATGCGGGCAAACACACACACACACACACACATGAATGTTGCGGCAGCCACTCGTAGAGGAAAAAGAAGCTCTTGCGTGCACGCAGCTGTTGGCTTTGATGAAGTGTAACAGAGCCGGACGCCAGTTTGTGACGGTTTGCTCGGACAGCTGTCCCGTCCCTTATCAACCACTTGGCTTAAGGGGGTTGTTACCACGGTAATGATGCTTGGACCGCCCCAAGGATTGAGCACTCTAGAAAACAAAACCTTTTTAAAGTTGATCCCATAATATCCTATTTCCATTGATAAAAGCACAAAAACTCTCAAGTGCACTTAGTCAGCCATGTTAATTGCGCATGATGATTTCAGACGCTGCTTGTGTGGTTTTTTTTTATGCAAAGATCATTACAGTACATTCAGTATTTCAAGTACTTAATTGCAGCTATTTGAGTTCTCTACACCCTCCACCTCCAGAGCGTTCAATCACTGCTTTAGGTGAGCTCAGTTACCCCTGTCTTCATTAGCATCTTTTTCTCTCAATGTTCTTCTCTGTGGAATCTGTTGGTCCACATACATACACATATATATATATATATATAGACAGCTCTCCTGTGGAGGACGGGAAGCATTGAAAGCGTGACCCGTCACATCTTCAAGCTCATCTTCCTTTCCATTTGTATCTGTGTTTTCATTTCACTTATGATCTCCCGCTCCAGCAGACACCACATGCGGAGCTGGATATAGACCCGGCGTTGTATTGACTGTGTTGACTCGCGCGTGTGTGTGATATTGGAGCGCTGCGTGAAACATCCAAGTGAAGTCGCTGTCGCTGGGTTGAGCGAAACAATGATATAAGGTCCTTGAATGTTTGTGGTTGTGGCAACACAATGCAGCCCAAGAGGTTTTTCAAAAGAAACAAGTGATTGAAAAGCTTCTCTTGATGCCGCCCGAAACACAAGCTTGATAATACATTGCATCACATTCTTGCTTTTGCCGATAACTTGAAACAGCTCAGGTTCAAAGAGGGCAACAAAAAAAAAAAATCATAGTCAGTTTCAAGATGTCAATGGCTTTGAGATGTTTTATTCCACTATAACTGCAACAGCCCTGAAGGGATTGTGTAGCTGTCTGAACTGAAGGCTTTTTCTCTTTCTTTGTGGCAAAGGCAGCTCAATGTTCTTTGTCGCTCTATACGGTGTGTGATCCCGCCAAGATGTCTCGGACATGGTTGACCTTCCGTGGCAGAGCCTTACACAGAAGTCCCCTACTTGCTTCCCATCAGAAGAGAGTCCTTACTCTCTGGGGAGTCAACCAGAAAGCTATCATGTGGCAAAGTTAATCAATGTGACTATTGGCTAGAAGTAATCAAGTGATTAATCAGCGCGACATTTAGCTGACGCGGGGAATTCTGGAGAGAGACTTATGGATACTGAAGGAGAGGGAATAGAGAGGAGAGAGGAACAACGTGGTAGAGTCATATTAGAAAGCCGACAAATAAACTCAACAAAAAGGTAATTGGGAATGTAGGATGATGACACTTGTTCTCAAAGAAGAAAATAATGCCTGGGCTACAACCCACACACCCACACACACACAAAAAGAAATAAATATACAGTATGAACAAGGACAAAACTAGGAGCTTTAATCAAAATGACATTTCAAACCCCACAAAAGCCAGCCAATTAGACTGTTGTCAGGCTATTAAATAGGCGTTATCAGTCGCTTTAAGCCCCGTAGATGTGGGTCGATAGGGGCCTACTGTTGTTGCCTGAACCTAAAGAAATTGTAGTTTTATTGCCTAAACCTAACTGTTTTTTTTTGCCTAAACCTAAAGAAATTGTAGTTGCACTGCCTAAACCTAAAGAAGTTGTAGTTTTGTTGCCGAAACCTAAAGATATTGTAGTTTTATTGCCGAAACCGAATTTATTTTTTTTTGCCTAAACCTAAAGGAGTTGTCATTTTATTGCCTACACCTAAAGAAATTGTAGTTTTATTGCATAGACCTAACTCTTTTTTTTTCTAAGCCTAAAGAAATTGTAGTTTTATTGCCTAAACCTAACTTCTTTTTTTTGCCTAAACCTAAAGAAGTTGTAGTTTTGTTGCCTACCTAATGAAGCCTTTTTGATGTGTTCAAAATGTACCATTTCATTCAGTTTTACAACATGCGCAAGTATGTGTAGTAGGCCCCTATTGACCCACATCTATGGTGCTTATAGCGACTGATAACACCTATTTAATGGCCTGATAACAGTTGAATCGGGTGCAAAACCAGAGTTTCCTACTCCTTGGACTAAGATGAGGAGCAGACGGCAATGTTCACTCTCAGTCTACCAGACACGAGTGTGCACACACTCATTTGTCAATCACAAGTAAAAGATGTGGGGGAAAGCAAAGGCCACAGAATGCAATGTGATGAGGCAGGTAGAATCTTATTTCCCAGAGCTGCTAGTGTAAATTTCCATGAGATGATGCAATGCGTTGGTGGCAAGTTCAATGGCTTGCATCTCTCCCATTCCCGGCAGGTTGTTCGTGTAGCATTGTATGACAGCCACTCATTAGAATACACAAATGAATGTCACACCGTCTATTCTCTTCCTGGTATGGTGAAATCACTAGTCTGCCATGAAAATACTGCAGGATGTTATGTTTATGCATTTATTTTTGTTGAAAATCGGGTGATAGCAGCAAACCTTCACCTCGTTTTCTGGCCTCATTGTATTTACACTAAAAATGATGCACCATCTGTGGAATCTATAGAACGCGGACTGTGAGGCAAAGCTCATTTTGTGGCCAAATGTACTTTGAAGCTGGGTATTGTGTCGGAGTTGTCTGCTGTGTGGTTTTCTCTCTCATTTATTGGTTATTATATTCCCTCACATTCACCGCTTTTGTCCTTCAGAGAAAGGCAAGACTTTCTTCACAAAATTTCACTAAAACAATATTTCTTATTCTTTCTTATTCTTATTTCTTTCTTTCAGAGCATTTGTCACTTTGATCCGGACGAACAAAAAAGACATATAAGGCTATGCTTTTCCTTGTGCCATGTGCTAAACTTGTAGAATCTATAGACTCAGAAGGCAGAGGCGGGCCAGTGGGGCTCCAATCTGTTTCAGGGGAGGATCAATGAATGGAAGTGATGCAATATTACATTTGTCATAACATTAGTTATCAAAAGAAGATCACATAGAATAGCCTAACGTGTGCAATTTGCATTGACTGTATAAGAAGTGGACATAGACACAGTGACGTCACCCATTGGTTTGTGGACTGCCGTTTTGAAGCCTCGAGTTCGGCATTTTGGCCGTCACCATCTTTCTTATTTGCAACCACAAGAGAAACGAGAGGTTGGAGCTAAGTACAACCAAACGCTGAATACGATTTTAACTTTCATGAACTGAAAACACACTGTCAAAGGGTTAAAGTTGTAAGACTAAAACATGGACAACACCAAGACCGGACAACGTGGTGGTAGCATCCTGTCAATCAAAAGGTAGCCACGCCCCCTAAAGCATACCCTGCTTTATGGTCTATTTAACTCTAAATGGGACCATAATTTACTAAATGAACATCATGTTGTATTAAAGAAGACTTGAAACTAGTGATTGAGACCATAAACTCATGTTTACAACGTTTACTGAGGTAATAAATCAAGTGAGAAGTAGGGTAATTTTCTCATAGACATCTATACAATCAGACACTTCTGCATTGGCTTCACTTTTCAGACCCAGAGGTTGTCCACAGGTGATTTGGTTAAAGAGAGAGTCCAGAAATACAGTATTTGGGGAGAATTTAACTGTATTTTCCCACGTCCACAGAGTCAGAAACTAATAAATACCCTAGGACAGACCTTTTTTTTATGTCAAACAGCAATGTTAGGCTATCTTGGCTCAATTGCTGAGTGTCAATGGGATCAAATAACATCGTCGTGATCCCATAGGCATTCAGGAATTTAGCAAAACTAAGCAAGTAAACTAAGGTTAGAGTGAAGGGGGCGCCTTTTACCAAGCTTTGTCTGAGGGGAGGCCCACAGTGTCAGACTTCGAAAACCCCTGACTCATGGCAATCCTTTGCAAAGTTCATTGTTCCAGGTTTTGGAAGTAGGACACGTGGAAGCCAAGATGAAGGAGGGGAGGAGTAGGAGTTGAGGAAAGGTGCGGAGGAAATGATAATTTCACTCGGTAGCCTCTCACATTTCCACTTTCACTCTGAGGTATGACTGCTGAGGAGTCGACAGGAGAAGAAGAAGAAGTGAGTGATAGACAGGTGATAGGGTAAAGACGACAAGGAGCGGGTCAAGGGGGCTGACGGAGGGTAGCCAACGAGAGTCATGAAAGCGAGAGAGGAGAGTAGTGGATGTGTAGCAAGCAGGTGCAAGAGTGACTGATAGTGACAGAGAGACACTGTGATTAGGGTGGCACATTTATGCCTAGAAGGGACAGGAGTGCGATGGCTGACGGTTTATTCTATTTTTTAAGAGAAGGAGAAGGGAGGGGAAGTGGAAAGGCAGACCTTTATGCTTAGAACAGTGGAATCCATTCTTCCATCCTTTCCATTTAATGATAAAACTGTTCCCAGTGTTCATAAAAATACTGCATAATAGCATGTTTCTAGTACCAGAACTATACTTGATTCATTCATTCCATATAGATCCAGCTCAGTGGGTTGTGCATGGCTCTCACACTGCAGGGGTTAGGGGTTTTGAATCCCATTGGGACATGCTGATAATGTCTTGCAGTACCGCAAGGCATACTGGAGGAAAATGGCAAGTACTATATACTTTTTTTTCCCCCTGTGCTGTACCTCAGTAGGATGCTAGTGGTGTGCTACGAGCCTTTTTCTCCCACTGGACCACTGAATTATATAAATCTATGTTTTGTTGCTGTATATTGTAAAGCAGTTTGTATCAAAGTGTCCACCAAAATGTTTACTATAGATTTGTTCTCTGCATTGTGTTAAATTATGTATAGAGCCAAAAGCTAAAGGGGCTATATCATGTCCCCTGTTTTTGTTGTTGTTGTCCTCTTTAGACTCCAAAATAAAGTCTTGAACAACAGAGACTCCACATATTATCACATCATAAAGCTCTTACAGCTAACATGTCAGCGACAAATGTGTTACTTTGTTCAGCAGAAACAGAGCAGTGTGGACATCCCACAGTATTTTATTTTTCTTAAAACCAGATGAAAGTACAAAATTCCTTTTTATTCGTGGTTTTGTTCTGTCAGCTCCCGGGTCTCATTGTCTTCCTACGCTGTTAAATTTCTTCAGCAAGCTCTCATTTGCTACTTCCGCTGGGCGGATAAATGCACATCTGAGAAGATGCAGAGCTCTGTGGGCTTGTGGACTCTTAAGCAACTGCCCAATAGCCAAAGAGACAACTATTGCTGCTAGGATATTGTTGTTGTTGGTGGGATAGGCAGTATAGCAACACTACTTTTGTTAATTGTTTTTTGTTAAATTATCACTTTTCGTCAAAAAATAAGAGCACAGCATTGTTCTTCTGGTACAAAAAAACCCCCAAACAAAACAAAGCTTTCACAATGACAGATGGTGAAACATAATATCTGGTGAAAAAAAAAATAATATCTTACAAGTTTGTTCTCTTCAGTTTAGTAAAAAGTGAACACAAGCGCTTATAAATTGATGCCAGCGAAGGCAAAGGAGGACGTGGAGGAGCAAAACTTTTTAAAGAAAAATGTTGTTATATTTATTTTATTTTAATCACGTCCAGCTCAAATTTCTCCAGAGTATAGATGCTTCATGCTATGTCTTGCTGAGTGATATTTTTCATAGGGAAAAGCATGCACACTATCACTAAAAACACACTCATCACACGCGCACAACGCGTGCACGCTCACACCCACGCAGGCTTTGCTTCGGCTCGAGTAACCATACAGAAATTTAGGACAGAGTCTTGTTTTGATGATTCACGACAGCATCATTTAACTAAGAATGCTGGTCTCAAAATTAGGGGTGTTAAAAAATACCTACAGCAACCAACCTTGTAGCTGGTGCGCATTACGCAGCATTTCTCCCTGGGAAAGATGCACAACTCTGGTTAGCCCTGCTGACCTCCCTGGCTGAAATTAACTCTTTAGCATGGAGCTCCCTTCATGCCGCATGACTGCACTGCTCTCTCGATTAGCCTTGTGACCCGATTGCTCTCAGCTATTTATCCAGGCGCTCGTTCTGCACAACACCTTTTCTCTCCTTGGATTAAATTGCCCGGAACATTTTGTAGCGGGGAAGGAGAAGGAAGGAACGATCCGAGAGGCCTCATCTCAGGAAGTGATGAGGCCCTGGAAGTCCTTGAGCCCTGTAAAAGGGAAGATTATTCCCACTGCAGGCCATCTATATGTGTGTGTGTGTGTGTGTGTGTGTGTGTGTGTGTGTGTTTGCTGCGGGTGGACTACCGCACACTGAGGGGGATTGAAGAAGTATTTACTGTAGGTCAAGGTCATACTCTTGTCTCCTGTTTTTTACACTTTGAGAGAGAGAGGTTAATAATATGGGATACTGGGGTACAGGACATGGGGAGGAGGAGAGAGGGCTTATGGGGAGGATGGGGGAGCATGGCTTTTCAATACTAGAGCCAATACAATGTCTGAGTTTTGATACTATTTTTTTTTTCCAATATACTTTACTTAAGAAATTATTCTATAATACCCTTTTTCGCAATCACACAAGATCTTTGCCTAAATACAATTAACAAATACCGCCGATTGGGCAGCTCCCCTCAGCATCGGAACCCAATGCATGGAGGCACCCTTTAGCGGCAGTATATGACGAACCAGGCTTTCAAGTAACTGCAAAGTAAACCCACCCACGGCGTTATTCGACGGTCGGAGCAAGTGACATAGTTTTAACAGTGTCCAGAGTCCATTCAGGGCAGGCGGTAAGGGTGGTGGATCAGTCAAACAAACATGAGACCTTCAACCAGGAGACGGCTGTTTGTGAAACTAAACTAACCCATATGAAACTAAAAGTAACGTTGACTTATTTTGTCACGTCAGTTGTTAGTCACATGAGTTGCTAGTCAGTTAAATGAATGTCTACCACAACCGTTTCCTTACCCTAATCTAACTTCCTGTGGAAACAGCCGTTGCATGTAACGAGGGTATATTGACACGCCACCCACAGTCCGTCCAAAAGTAATACAAGCGGGGTACCCCATGCATTGGCCTCTGATGCCAAGGGGCACTATAACCAAGCAGCGGTACTTGACGAATTGGAAGTGAGAATGTGTTGCTTCTGGCCTTCATCAACGTCTCTAATTCAACAGTATTGCAATAAATCCCTGTTATTTAGAAGTGTTCATTCAACTTCATGATCAACTTGGCTGGCTGAAGTTTGTGGTACTTTTGAGTTGTATCGTGTTATACTGACAGGTGTCCACACTATTTTTATATGACGGTAGGGTAAATAACAGAAACACCACAAGCTACCTCCTCCAAAATTATCATATATTTTAATCAACACCTCTCTTAAATAGTTAAAAAAAAAAAGAAAATGGCAACCTCAATGAATATTGGATTTATCGCAGGACTGTTGTAATACACTGTATTAGTTTAAGCTAGGTGTACCTAATAAACTGTCAGGTGTAACTCACTTATAAAATGTCTCGCTTGACAGTTCGTGATCAGCAAAAGGATGGAGTTCAGCTTTTGAATTCACGCTAATACCACATATCTACTCTAATGAAATCCTGTGGTTGGGATATTTTTCCTACCCACCTCAAATAAACTCACACCAGAAAAGTTTGTTTAGTCTGCACCAGAGTTTGATTGGCAGCTTTCAAATGAACTGAACCAAACAGGCAAGTCCACCAGAATTCGTTTGAACTGCACCAAGCATCTTTCATTTCTTGACAGTTCCCAATACTCTGTGTTACGAACACATTTCGATCAGTATCAAAAGAGTATTTAGGTTCAATACGTATCCCCTGATCCGTCTATCTGCAGTATCTATCAAGTGTTCTTGTGCCCATGTTTCTCTATCCTGACTTTCTCTGTTGTCACTTCCCTCTGGTTATCTCTACATTTCGAGGCCATCCTTTCTTTTTTAGCACCCATAAAGCTTATACGGGCTGGAAAGTTACGATTGCAGTTTTACAGAATGCGATCCTCTGCAGGTACAGCCATGTTGTGAAATCCCTCTTTCTATCACACCAGGGGAAGGAAAAAGTTGGCAGACTCACATTTGTTAATGCCAGATATTAATCCTCTCTGCCAAAGATATGAGAGTTATTATGAACGAGAACCTCCGTGATTAATGCCGCACATCACAGTATAACTTCGACCTTACCCGGCAGAAATATCACAGATGATAATGCGCAAGAGACCCAAAGTGCACCTCAAGCAAAAAAAAAAAAAACAGTTTTCAGAGTATGGAATTACGGCAAGGTAGAATGATCTGATATCAGAAAGATCTTTGGGCCTGGATTTAGTAGATAAATCCTAATGAAAGGCACTTGATCACCCATGACTAAATGCCTGATCGCTCTTCTAAAACAACTGAACTGAAGAAGGTTTTCAGAAGAACAATGTCATGTCTTCACTCAAAACGTCTGCCTGGTGATATGGATTTAACTTTCCCAGACATTTTTGAAAAGTGCTTTTATCATGAATTCAAAATGATCCTAGTTGTGATCCATTTAAGTCTCTTGGATAAGGAGTTCCAAATACTGATCCCCTGAACAGAGACAGCTGTCTGTGCAAAGGAGGTTCAGTCAGAGACGCTCATGTCAAGGAATCGACCAATTATAGCAGATGGTTTCAGTGAGACTCGACAACCTTGGCTCCGCTCTTTGAGGGAGAAGAATCCAAAGATTCGGTGCACCAATAGAATGCTGCAAGGATGACAATTTGTTTATAGGCCAACCAAGAAGTTAGAATCGCCCTGGTTTCGTTGACAAAAAGTCAATGGGATTTTTCCATTGGGTGTTGGGTTATTGCAGAAAATAAGCTCTTTGGCAAACAAACATTTATGGTATTACACGTGTTTTGTTCTGCAAAATGATCCTCATGAATGTACACCGCTTCATTTTTGAAGTGTAAATGCAATCACCAGAAGTAAAAAGCTAAAGTTAGGCTATAAACGAACTACACCACAGTCGCATGACTTCACGTCACCACCACTAAGCTAAAGGTGGACTAGTGTTCAGTGTGATGACGTTTAGTAGACTAATTTTGCTACTTGTCAGCAACTGCCTTTTTTAATTTAAGCTTCAACATTTTATTTTATGTTGTAGAACAAAACTTTAAAACCTGTTAAGCTAAACCACAGACCTTATTTCAGGCATCTAACCAAAAACCCATTAAAAAAAAAAAAAACATTGACTTCATGACAAGGGAACCGGAAGTGCAAAAATGTTAACTCATTTCCTGGTTTTAGCACTCATTCCAGTCTAAGAAGAAGGAATCCCTTCTTAATAAATACATAGATGAACATTAAATCTTACATAAATCAGCAATCCCAAAAAACGTAGCACATAAAGGAGGAGGCCGGGGTGGCGGAGGAAGCTGCAGTAGAAGTATCAGGTTATAATGTCTGTTCTGTACATCAGAAAGAATGGGATTGGATGTTACTAGTCAGCTGGTTGGCTAAGCAGCTGAATGAGCCAGTGATTGTGAAGGATGAAAGAAGCAGCAGAGGCCAATCAGCTAATGTAAACTTGACTTCCGATTACGCTAAGCTCCACTTTTGCAAAAGGACGCCATACAATTTCTTTACAGTCAGAAACTCTGAGTACTTTCAATAAGTCAATGAGCAGATTCTTTACAGAGCTATCTGCTTGTTACGTAAGTCTCCATCTCCAATATACCCACCTTATGTGATTCTTCTGCACAAGCCGTCAAGGCCACTCTCTACAGGCAGGAGTGGGTCATGTGGGCGGCTGTGAGCACGCTCGTATGAGCGAAAATATGCCGTTTTACGTGAGCATGAAGACACGGTTGTGCATTTGTGTGAATGGGCACACAGATCATATCGGTGTGTCTTGGTTTTTAGAACATGTTGTTCCAAAAGGCCTACAGTATAGTAAATTACAGACATTACAGAAATTACACACTCTAGCACTTATATTATGGAAGCCAATCATGCTCAAGTGCAGGGCTACTATATCTAAAGGTACAAAATAGTCTGGTACAAAACAGAACACGCTGTAACTGAACAGTTCAAAGTAAACCTGAGTAGATATTAGAACTAAACACAGCACACAATGCATTAGGAGCTGTATGTGACTGTACCAAAAGCATAATAGATGCATACAACACAGAAAAACATACACAAAGACAACGTCCATTCATAAAAAACACTGCATTTACCAATGATAGCACGACAATAAATATGTTTCAACTCAATCTCTGAGTAGTTCCCAGCTGAAAGCAGGGTAACCATGTAGGAATCTGGGACACCACCAGTGTTATCAGTGCCTGGCTGAGTCACCGACTCGTTGAGCTTCTCTTGTTTTGTTTTTTCTTTTGGGTTTCACCTCTATTTTCTGCTCTCTTATCATTTTTTTTCTTCCATTTCACCTAAAAGAAAAAACAAAACAGCAGAAAGTGGGTCTGATTCAGCTCACTGCTAAGCCACATTAAGGCTGTGAATGACTGTGTGTGTTTGGGAGCACAAAGTGTTGGGGTGCATATCCGAGTGCAATGACCACAAAGATTGCCCCCCTGTCCTGCTGCGCTGACCCTTCCCTCCGATGAAAGGTAGTCAACAGAGTATAGAGGTAAGTGGTGTGTGAGTGTTTGTACATACTCAGGAGAGAGGATGAGGGCGTGGAGTCAGCGCCAGAGTATCATTTCTTCTGCCACTTCTACCAAGTGGAGAACCAAAGTCTGACTCTTCTCATGCCACTCTCTTATGATTCATGAAAAACACCTGCCAGAGTGTGCTCTGGGCTGCTTTGGCCCGCGAGCTAAGTGCCCATGCATATACAGTTTGTGTGTGTGTGTGTGTGTGTTTTAATCAAAGAACATTTGCATGAATGCATTTCAGCGTGTAGGCAGATGTATGAATGGACACACAAGGCCAACATCAACAATGTGTGCTTATAAACGAGATGAAGATACTGTAGACACTCACACAAAGGCAATGAATACATGCCAAAAGACCTATTTTTGGTGCTATATCAGTGTTCAAGACAGAAAAATCTGAAAATGATAAAAGGACATCAGACATATTTTAAGGAAAAAAAAGATAAATAAATAAGAATGAAAGGAAATTAATACAAAAAAACAAATAGAAGAACAGAGACTTCCATAAAAAAATGAATCAAGAAATATTTGACTACAAAAAAAATCAACAAAGCATGAGAGTGACCGAACAAATAAGCAAAGACAAAAGACAGGCAGGAATAAAAAGTCATAGCAACAGCAGCTGCCCTTCACCACAGTTTGAGATCAGCCGTCTGCAGACTCCATTCACCTCTCCGTCAGACGCACGACCGGCGACCACGTGTGGACACTGATTTATAATCCACCTCCCTCCCTCCCGCCCTCTGCGAGCCCACCCACCCGCATCGCTTCCGTTCCTCCACGGCGTCAGCATGACGGTGTTTCTATGGCAACAGCATACCACTGCAGAAGCAAATGTGAGCCGTCATCGATCTGTACGTGTGGCTGTGTCATGTACATACATATCACTGTTATGTGAAAAGCCTCGCGGTTAAATGCCAAGTTGGGTTTGGAAGTGATATTTTTGGCAGATCTGTATCGGAGAGGGAGAAGCAGGAAGGAGATGAAGGCGGGGAGAGGGCGATGACGTGACAAAGATCGTAGGCTGCACTGTCAGAGTTCAGTTTAGCTCTCTTGAATGAATTTGTGTCAAGGATTAGAAGCTTTTCTTTAGGTGATACAACATTTCCAACCATGACCATTTTAGAAACCACTGATAAACCACAAAAAAGAGAAGTTAAATAACTGTTGTATTTACTCCCTCTACAAAACCATTTTTGGTCCAGACTGAAACTTCTCAAAAACTACTGGATAGATTGCCTTGACATTTTGTACAGACATTTATAATCCCCACAGTATGACCTTGGCGGTCTTTTTCTTTAGGGGGCCACCAGCAGGCTGACGTTTTTGGATTTTATTCAAAAAGTGTCTTATTGGAAGGATTGCCATGAAATGTGGTGCAGCAGCCCTGTCTCCTAAAAATAACATTCCCATACAACTAAACTGCATTCTCAATTACTCTTTGAAGGAAACATGTTTTGTTGCGGATTACGATTGTCTGACGTATCACAAAAAAAGTCTGCGGATGGCCTCAGCAAATGACATACTGTAGAACAACAAGTGACACGCAGTGCAGGTGACGTAGTATATCGAAGGACTGTTAATGAAAGTTACGTGGAATAATAACGTTATTGGAAGTTACGTTGTATAATAACGAGTACAACAATCGAGAAAGTCCACTACAGGCGGGAGGGGTGGTGGATGAGTCAAACTAACACTGGTTTTTCCCTGAGTAGACAACAGTGTTGGCTAAAAAAGGATCCGTCTTGTGTAAATATGACGTCACGTTCTCATTGTAATTGGAGCAACTTGGGGTAAACAACTCTGAAAGGATTGGATGCCCTTCGTTGGGGACGGAAGCCTGTTGTATTAACGTTGTAAACAGATGATATCATGCAGGTTCATAAGAAAATCCTTCAACTTACTGACAGTGACCAGCCCGCCATGGACAGACCCGGGTCCGGTTTCCCGGCAGTCGGAGCTTCGGCGGGAGGTGGAGAGCTCCGTGCCGACACTTCTGGAGGCCATGGCCATATTGCTGGGCCCGCTGGAGGGAAGTGAGGCACGGGAGAACCAGAACCAGGACTGCGTGAGGCAGACTGTCAGACCCTGCTGCAGTAAAAAAAAAAAAATAGGTTTTCTAAAGGGACTCTGGTGCTCGGAAACACTACCGCTGTTATCCGTAGGGACCGCCAAAATCAACACAGAATGATAAGAAAATTAAATGAAAATGAAGATAATTAAAATAGCCTTAACCTTGAACTTAATTCATGACTTCATTACATTACTACAACCTTCATCTAAAACAACACTGCATTCAAATTAGCATAGTAAAAATGTCACACAGAACTGCAAATGCAACCTTCCTACAAGTGTAGAGATACAGGATGCCTGCAGAACCTAAATACATGAACACCAACTCTTGTGAACACGTACAAACTCGCGCAAGATTTTTACACAAGATGGATCTTTTCTAGCCATAACCGTAGAAACTTGTGAAACTTCATTATTAAGAGCCAAACCATGTTTTTTTACTAAACCTAAGCCAGTAGTTTTGTTGCCTAGACGTGTTTAAAACTGTGACCGTAATCTGGTAGAAAATGTGTTTTCCTCAAAACGTAATTGAGAGTGCAGGTTAGTTGGTGTGGTTAGTATGGAAATGTCATTTTGTTGGAGACAGGGTTGGGTGCAGATATTCATGACGTCTGAAGGATGTATCTTAAGGACTGTGGTGATCCCGACCTTTCCTCTAGCACTACTATGAATGAAATGTCTCGCCGACGATTGAACAGATTGTTGTGGAGTTTGATATAGACATTTATGTTCTCCACAGGTTCAATTGTAATGATATCCTTGTTCCCTTTTCCATCCAGCTTCATCATCAGATCAGAAGTTTAATTTGTCCCACTACTTTGATTTATGACCAAATACCTGAAAAACTGGGATTGGAATTGGCATTCCCATCATCTTAAACTGTATTTTTAAACTGTATTCTTAAACTGTATTTTTAAATGTTCACCATCTTGCTAAAGCAAGATGGTGAACATTGTAAGCATTGTTCTTGCTCAAAGCGCCACTGTGCCTATAGCCTCACAAAGCTGCTACCACGGCTGTACATTCTTTGTCTTATTTAATGGTATCTGCTATTGGTGCTGCTTTCTTGTCTGTTGGCGTTTCATGATTTGATTAGTCAATGTTGAAGACATTTCCCTGCTGCGTTCACAGATAATATGATATCTAAATCAGGATACTAGGTTTTCACCCAGGGAACTGTGGTATCTTTAAACAATGTGTGTCAGACTGAGGCTGAGATATAAAGTGCACCAACATTGGCTTTACAACAAGTTCACCAGGGGCTCAAGCTTATCTCACATCGATCCATTTAACATGCTTCTAGCTGTGTCGTAAACACTGCTACACTGGCTTACCGCACGATACAGAGGTTTCTGCACAAACATGCTAAACCATGGGTGTAATTGTCTGTAATTGATCCGGCCGTTGCAGCGCAGTATTGGCCTGATACGGGCGGTCTTGCTTGCCCATGCTTTGAATGAATTGTTCTGGCCATCCCTGCATTGATCGTCTCTTTGATTGTAGCTCCGTAGCTTTACTCGGAGTCCGCTGGACTGTAAATCCATCGAAATTCTCATCTTGTTATGGAACTGAGGGGAAAGAAAAGGCTGAAGTAGAAGACAGAGGGTGAGGGGGTGGAGGGCAGAGCGATAGACTGCAATGACTGTGCGATGTGGGAGTTGGAAGGTTTGAAAATATCTAATAAGAGAAAGAAAAATGGGGAAAAAAGGGCAATTTGAGATTGAGAATGAAAGTGAAATGAAACAAAGCCAATTTGGCAGTTTGGAAGGGCTTGTGTTGATCTGTGTGTATATATGTTGTGTGTGTGTGTGTGTGTGTGTGTGTGTGTAGGTGTGAAACAAACACAGTCAGCCTGTGGGGCTGAGAAAACTAGATTCTGAAT
This sequence comes from Sebastiscus tertius, assembly GCA_916701665.1. NCBI lineage: Eukaryota > Metazoa > Chordata > Actinopteri > Perciformes > Sebastidae > Sebastiscus > Sebastiscus tertius. The sequence goes on from CAKAOH010019977.1 coordinate 16,258, forward strand.
CCATTTTGAAGGCACACAAATGACCTTGGGGCCCCCGTAGACGGGCAGAAACGGGTCCTGCACCAACCTGATTCAACTTCTCTCTTCATATCTGCTGCTGCCGAGTGAGAAAGAGGTAAGAGAGGAGTGGAGGAGAGATGGAGTGGGTCTGTCTGTCCAGTAGCTTATAAAAAGTCCATTATGGTACGCTTCTATCAGTTTGGGCTCTCCCAGATGGACCCTGGAGTAAATGGACAGCACCAGAGAGCTATAAGCTCAGATTTGATATACGGCTGAGAAATAGCTCTGCGTGTGTGTTTGTGAGTGTGCGTGTGTGTATGTGTGTGTGATTGTGCGTGTTTTGGAGAGTGTGCATTCAATCATATACGCTGCACTGCAAAGAGCTGACAGTAGTCAATGGCGAACATTTCCGTGCTACTGTTTTTTGTGCATGCCTTATACTTAACACAGCTGTTTTACCATATTACCATATGCGATCCCCCTGCCACACACATACACACACACTCACATACATACAGTCTTCCCAGCAGGCTTAAATCCCGGCTCAGTCTGACAAAGGAGCCTGTGGCTCTAACTGGCTCTGCCCCAATCCCCTTCCCCAGCCTGCTGCTTTGTACGGGGCTCAAAACCGCTTTACTGCATGACGTTTATTTATCAGCCATATTTACTTCCTATTGTGTAGGGGTGTATATGTGTGTGTATGTGTGTCTCAGCGTGCGTCTGTTGCCACGTCAAGGTATTTTTGAGCTTTTGTGTCACTGCTAATGTGTCTATTTAGGTGTTAAATATGCTGTGTTCATGCCTTCACGCTCGTGTGTGTTCATCGCGGGTATATCCCGCCCGCTCTTTGCATTAAGTTCAAGGAAGCTGACAAATGCATCTGCTGCTGAGTGATAGCGCTCAGCAGGCTGTGAATGGGACTTTGTCCTTCTACATGCTACTTTATCAACCGTTTGTTGGGAGGAAGGAGAGAAAATAGCCTTGAGTGAGGAGGTGGATGTTTGAGAACCATTGCTTTATTCATAGCAAGGCAAACAAATCAAGTGGTTATCCTCAAATAACCAGCAACATTAACATTTTGTGGAATTGCAATGCAATCAGTTGAACAGTGGGACCAGCATTGTGATGACTTTTCGCTTTGCATTTTTCATTTAATGAACTCGTGTCAGTAGGTTGCACTTGTTTGATGTCATTTAGCAACAGGGAATAGGTTCCAAGACATTTCTTCAAAAGAAAATGTCACAGATTATCACATTACGTGCCATCGTGAAGATGTAAACTGGCATGCCTGACAATTCATTAGTGAACCGTACACAGACGGAAGCCAACACCGAAATTAGAAAACAATTAGATGTGCTGTTAGCTCTGAACTAGCCTCTTGCTTAGACATCCCCATGTAGACTTACTCCTGCTCCCAGACTAGCAGAAAATACAAAACCCGCACAAATCTTCATCATAGGTAGCTAAAATGACTGACTGAAATGATGAACTGTCTAAGCTAACAACATGTTTACTGGCACTTAACAGAATGACTTATCCTTTGCTCTCTAACTGTCCAAAGGAGGACAGCTCTCTAACATCTCTTAACACAGTAATACCCATAACCAGTGACTCTTAACATGCCACCAAGTCTATTACAATGTTTGTGATTAAATTGCCTTGATAAGATCTTATATACCTGTCAGTATGAAAGTCACTAGTTTTATTGTACACCTATAAGTATCAAGTTCAACCTTTGCACTTGGCCAATCACAAGATTATTGACCTTGCAGGGATAGTTTGGGTGTTTTGAAGTGGGCTTGTATGAGGTATTTATCCATAGTCGGTGTATTACTTACAGTAGATGATGGTTGGCACGCCCCCAGCTTGGAGAAACAAACAAGAGTACTGGCACGGGTGTAAAGCAATACACTGCTGTAGACAGGACTGGAAGCAAAAACATATTTTAGCCATTTAAAAGAAAGGCTCACCTAAAAAAAAGATATCCGTTTAAGTGTGCGATATATTTAGAATATTTCCAGCGCTTGATCTTGCCGTCAGACAGCCTTTTTTTTCGACAGGGAACTGACCTGAAAATGAAACTTATCTATGCTCTCTTAAAAGCAGCCAAACTCCATCGACAAAAACAGTACAGATAAGTTTCACTGTCAGTTCAGTTCCCAGTCGGAAAATATCCTTAATATAGCGTACACTTAAACAGATATCGCTAGATTTTCTTTTAGGTGGCTAAAATCCATTTTGATGATGGCCGATCCACAGCTTTGCTCCTGTGTCAGTACTCCTGTCTGTTTCTCCAAATTGGGGGCACACCAACCATCATCTACCGCAAGTAATAACCTACTATGGACATCATACAACCTCCCTTCAAAAGTATGAACTATCTTTTTAACTTCTTCCCCTAGAAAGGAGGAGACAGCTGAAATGGGTTGACAAAAGCAGGGTTTTGCACTCTGTAATCTTTTTTCCAGTTTTATCTCTGTTCTTTCAACATCTAGTGTTCTTGTTAAATCAGCTGAACAGGATCAGAGAAGTTGCTTTTAGCAGACCCTGACTCCAGTAGACTCAAATGTCCTCACATCCTTGAATAATATATAAATGATGACCTATCATTTTTTTTTTTCTTCAATGCACCGCACTGCAACTCCAGCACAGGTGATCTCTTCATTTGTCAGGGCGAGATTCTAAAAGACGTTTTCTCTTCACTGACACTTCTGTCAGATGACACTGACGCATCAGCACTACTACAAGTTAAATTTCAAATCTCCTCCTCTGCTCCCGACCAATCACAGGATTATCGACCCTGCTCACGATTGGAAGTGATACTGCCAGCTATATGGATGGAAAATAGATTCCCCTGGAGATGAAGAAAACAGCTGAAATGGGTGGAAAAAAGTAGGGATGAGAGAGTGCAAGAAGATTTGATGAAGTGTGCGATGATGTGTCCATTAAAGTGCGGTCCAGAACATTAAACAATATAGTGGGGTTTGTAAAGGTCAGTACTCTCAAGGGGTTTATCCATATTGATCTTTGCCTTCGATTGTGCAGGACTCTGCACCTGTGTCCATCTAAATCCTCCTCCGTGCCTTAGACCTAGCGGAGAGAGCGAGAGAAAGAGAGACAATCAGAGACAGAGAGAGAAATAAAGAGATAGAGAGAAAAGTCGTCCTCACTGGTCATTTTATGTGAGACATTACTCCTCTGTCCTGCTTCACTGACCTCTGTGTCTCAGAAGCACAGAAGTGCAGAATATACACCTACACACAGGGCTTAATTTGTGCCCGATTCTGCCAGAAAATGATTCAGAAACTCCCAGATCGGGACCAGCACTTCCTCTGTCGCTCTCTAAATAAATCAATACATTTTCTGAGATGTTTGAAAGTGAAATTCTGAAACTTTATCTTGTTGAACTTTGTGGTATCTTGTGTGCCATTGATTATCCGCTGACGTCAATCACGAATCCTTTCAGTAGGGAGTTAGACCTTAAACCGACCAAACACTGGGTCAGCAGGTTGGTGATATAGCAGCACTTGTTTTGCTAAGAACATGGGGTTGCTCGCTTTGTTGCAGCCGTTAGTAGACAGGAACAGCAGGAGGGATTTGAAAAGGATGAGGAGAACTTGGCTTCTCATTTCAGCCCACAACTGTTGTGTTTGTCATCTGAAATGATGACAGCAGATTGTATCAGATGTAGCAAGCTAGCGTTTCTTAACCTGTTGTCCCTCAGCCCGATCCCTCAGAAAAAATGCCTGAAATAACTACCCAAATGAATTAGGAATAGCTCTTCAACCATCAGACTTATATGCATATATCGGGTCTCCTTTGAAAGGGAAGAAGCTAAAGAATATGAATCCATTGTAAGTAGATTAAAATATATTACCATGGAGTTATTGTCCTTGCCTCGTATAAAGTTTTAATTTCATAGACAGTATCACATTATGACAAAGAGCCCATGGATAATAATGCAACTGAATGTATTTTACTAATTACTACAACTGGGACTGTTAATTTGATTAAAATATGCTAAAATACACCATTTATGATACAATTAATATACTCAGGCGCTCTCCATGTTTTGGACATGTTTACTGTTTACATGTTGACTGTCTACTGGGAGTTTTACTTCAAAACACTATTTATTTCCCTATAGCCATGTTAGAAATAACATTAATATCCCAAAACATTGAAATAGCAATAAACATAATTAATATTGATCAATATTAATATATGACAGTCAGAGCTCCAGCTGTGCAAGTCAGACAAACTTGAGGTCTGCTGTTTTTTGCCTGAGACTCACCCAGACTTCCCATCAGCCCCAACTTTGCTGTAGAACCATAAGTAACTAGCTAAAATATGCCGTTTGGGGCTAGAATAACATATACCTTGGTGAACTATTTTCGCAAGAACATAGATTTATGTCAGTGTGAGAAGAGTGTGACTTTAAAATGTGAAGTTTGACGGCTTCGTTCCACCCACTATGCTTGTGAGTTGAGGTGCGTTTTAGGTGCGTCGGAGAGCTTGGAATTTCTAGTTTTCAGCGATAACGAGCATGTTATTGTAGACAGAGAGAAAATAATTCCAGATCTTTTGAACACAACTTGCTAGTATCTTTACAAAGCTTATATTTCTACTACTATATTGTTAAAATACCTTGTAATAAGACATAGTTTGGACAGCAATGCAGTTGGTTTATGAATTCTGAAAGCTGAAGACCTCATCTTTTCAAAATGGTATGACATGCATATCTATTATAAATCATATTCCATTACGACTTTTTTTGTAACTGCGCCACAGGGTACAACCTGTTCGACCCGGTGCCGGGTCTGTTGGGCTTAAACTGCGTGAGTTGTTTGAAAACTCCATCTCCAACTGGCTTTTTATTGTTTCAATCTAATGCCTTATAAATAGAGAACACTGAAAAGCCTCCAAACCCTTTTTTTTTTTTTTTTTATAGATTTTTGGCATTTCTGCTTTATTTTATTTATAGTTAGAGAGAGACAGAAAAGTCAAGGGAGAGAGAGGTGATGACATGCAGCAAAGGGCCCTGACCCGGACTCAAAGCTGGGCCACTGCGGCAAGAAGTCAGCCTTAATGGTACTCACTGTACTTTGTGTGCCCTCCAAACTTTTGACACCAAGTTTCATTCTTACTATGGCACCATGCGCACAGCTTCAGCATGTAGAGATATTTCAAAGCCCTCTGTGCCTAGTTATGGTTACCAAGCAATGATTGGATAATTGCTATTCAGGGGGAGGGTTTATCAATCAACAACAAGCCTATCAGAGGACTAGGATTATTAAAGAACTGGAGAGGAAAAGCAGTAGCTACTTTAGGTGAAAAGTTCATGTTGTACACAAGTTTCGTTTGTATCATTTTCTGCTGCATGAGCGTCGGTTAGTTCGGAGGATGAGTGGTGTTATTGAGGTGGAGCTGACGATAAAGATGTATCAAGCCAGAGAAACGTGGAAATGCAAGCCACAAATATCTAGGAGCACTATATCCTGGCACAAGGTTTAATGTTTTTGATGTAAGATATTACTGTAAAACCTGCAGCAGCCAAGCGAGTGGGCGTTTGTACTGTGCGCTGACCTGAGTATGGTTAATAAAAACTTGTAAATCCCAGAGCTGTTGGCATGTTCATGTCTACTCTCGGTTTTGATGCAACAATATTCTGTCTTGTTTAAGCAACGAGGCAATGTCTTTGTCTTCTAACATACTTTCAGAGCTCTGTCAAAACCATTAGCTAATTTCAGTTTGTCTCGAAACAAAAGGGAAGCTAACAACCCACACACATGCACAAAGTAGTAATTTCTTTTAGAGCTGTAGCCAGCTGCAGATATCATCTAGACAGCACACAAACAGAATTATTACATTGTTCCTGTGGTAAAATATTTCACTTTGGCCTTTAAGCACAGGTCCTGCTGCGAACAACGCACAAAACAAGGGAGTGGGAGGGAGAGTTAGACAGCGCGAATGAAAGAGCGAGAGCTAGAGGATAAAGTCTTTTTTTTTTCCTTACAAAGAGTTGTTTCTGTAAAAAGGCCAAATTAGAGGGGCTGGTTGCAATGGGCGTTTGAGCAATCATAACGGACCGTCACCACGTTTTATGCTTTTGTTTGTGCATTCAGATTCAGGGGAGGATGTGTTGTGCTCGCATGTGTTTGTGTTCTTCCTCAGGTCAACTCCCTGATAGGAGCTAATGCGAGGAAATTTCAGCGTCAATCACTTTTGCACTTGTAATCTAACACAATCGCATTCCACGTGGATAATGTACCTTAAATATGCTGCACGTCTCGGCTGCTTTGCGCAAATGCAAACCGCAGCAATAAAATCCCATGGGCGAGAAGAAGTGAAAAAAGATCTGCTAAATCAAAGATTGTTTCCCCTGCCGAGGGAGTTGATTAAGTCTTGTGTTGCTGAAACTAAGCCTACAAATCCATTTGCACAGATTCAGAACAGACTGCGCTCATGCCTCCATATGTTTGTACCAATTGAGACAAAACCGACTTAGATATGTTGCATGATTTTTGCTCTCTCTCCATCTCTAGGCAGTCGTTCTCTCTCAACTAATGCTGAGCATTTGTGTTCCACTTCAAATCAGCTCTGATCCAGGCTTTTCTCCAGTGTTGCTGCATTTCTTTAAATATACGTAGGCCCATATATTTGTACAGTTTCATAACCGAGCCCAAAACTTTTTTCATAGCGTACTTACTTTGCTTACTTACTTCTCATTTCAATATGTATGTTTTTATTGACATTCCGTGTTTTGCCTCCGAGCTAATGAGACAGTCAGAATAGACTTCCTCCTGATTTTCTGAGATTATACTGCAGACTTGACATTCTGTTATCTGTTTCTGCACGATGTGTGCTGAAATGTATCAGCGTGTTCTTTAAATATTCTGCTACAAGGAGCAAGCCAAGGGTATGTAGGCGTTTGTATTTTTATTTTGCCAGAGTCGTGTTTTGGATGTACTGAAAAAAACGTGCCTTTTTTGACTCCTCTGAATGTATAAAGTGGATGCGGATGTTGATGAGGATTATTTACTTATTTACAGTATTATAGCTTTAAAACCAACTTTCTGTATGCCATGGAAAAATGCATTTTGTAAACAAACTAGACATCTACACGCCAGTATTTATGATCTTACTATGACTGTCAATCGATTCAAATATTTAATCGCGATTAATCCCATGATTGTCCATGACGAATCGCGATTAACGATAAAATTAATCACACATTTTATCATCTGTTCAAAATTTCTTTTGTCTATTTCAGACCCATATGATGACGACGATCTGAAGGTGAAGACCCAGAGACCTCGATCAGCTGACCAGCCAGGTGTGTTTCAGGCACAAACTGGTGAGTAATGTGATGTGTGCATGAGTTCACAGCCTGGAACAAAAGTAGCCAACTTGACCTTTTTACAGGCTGTAACTAAAAATAAAGAGTCCCTTATAAATAATTATTGTACATTTATCTTCTGAGGTATGGCTGAACACCAGGGCAGCTATCGTCATTCACATATGTGAAAATGTGTGACTTTAAAATGTTGCATAATTAATAGCATCGGAAAAGAAAAATGGAATTATTCATGACACCGAGCATCTTAAGGATGTCACATGTATGCAGAGGAATCTGCCTTACACATACATGACATTACATGTTGGCTGCTTTAATCACACTAGAGTAGGTCATATGCTAGTTTGTTCACATATGCATACACACACGTTTCCATATTCACAGCCACCACTGTATGGAGGAGGGAATCCCTACCGCGAGGGAAACCCCTGGCTCTGTCTTGTCCTTCTCCTCTGCCCCCCCCCACCCTCCTCCCCATCCCCTCCTCGCCTCTCCCCATTCTTCCATTCCTCCGGGCGTGTGTGATGAGCTTAAGCCCTGACTCACGTCATGTTAATGAAGATGTAATGCGATTAACGGACATGCAATTAATTTGATTTCCTTCTTCGCCATGTGATGACGCCTCCGTCAAAGGACACGGCGCTCATAAACAATTTAGAACGAGAGAAGCGGGATGACTTAACACTTGGTTTTCGCTTTCAAGGGCGTTACTCGGAGGGAACAATGGGACTCTCTCCACAGCTGCCTAGAGGACTCAGAATCACACACAAAGATGTGTGAACACCCAGTCTATGCCACTATATTAACATCTAAAGGAGCACGTTTTTGGCTTATAGCCCCTTTTAGCTTTGAGATCACATGTTACCATAATTCCACGAGTATTAATATTGTTGAATCTCTAAGAGGATCATCATCCGTATGAGTATTCTATCAAGGTTTATTTACATTAAAGGACCAGTGTGTAACATTTCAGGGGATCTATTAGCAGAAATGGAATATAATATTCATAGTTATGTTTTCATTAGTGTATGATCACCTGAAACTAAGAATCGGTGTGTGGACACGTGTTGCTGGACATTCGTAGGAAAACAAACGAAAAAGGAAGGGAGCTTCTTCGTAAGATATCATACGAACCATATGAGAATACTTTGCATATCTACATATGGTACGGGTCCTCTTCACAGAGTCCACCTTGTTGTTCCGCCATGTTTCTACAGTAGCCCAGAACGGACAAACCAAACATTGGCTCTAGAGAGAGCCTTTCGCGTATTTACGTTACCTGAAGGCCACCGTAGTTCTCCGACACGCTTGTGAAACTGCAGTAAAGTGAGCCTCGGAGTGCAAAGCCGTGGTACCGCCAGCCACCGTCTGACTTCCATTGCTCCTAAAGTAGTGTTATTATGGTAAGGATGGCCTGTTAGCGGAGGGGTATTCAGTTGGTTGCAATCTGCAATCACACCAGTAGATGCCACCAAATTCCACACACTGTACCTTTAAGGGCTTTGAATCAAATCACATATCACCCATACTCGTATAGTCAGCCCGTTCTCTCCCAGGGCGCCAAATACCAACGCTTTATCACGGCTGATGGCATCAGATATGAGATATGAGACACTCCGAGCTTTCAATCAGCTACAATGTCAACCTATCCGCGTCAGTATTAAATGCAAAGAGAAAGTGCTGTGGTGACATAGTTTAAAGAGCGAAAGAGACACACAGGGCATGCAGGAGGGGAGGTGGATGGGTCCAACAAACACAAGGCTTTCAACCAGGAGACCGCTGTTCATGTCCCGTGCATTACGTTACAATCAGCTGTTAGTTTGTGTCCCTTGTTCACAATGTTCAGTGTCATTTTCACTGTACAATTATAGTAGTTTTAAGCCCAACCAGTTGTTTTTCATACCTAACTATAGTGGTTTTAATGCATAAACCTAAGCAAGTGTTTTTGTTTAATTCACAACATTAAACACGTAATTACTGTGACCTGAAAAGTGACACTGAGGAGTCTGACAAAGCGTCAGTATGTGATGAGGTGGGATGAGATTGCGCTGATACAGTATGCAGGGATATCATATACTGGTATTAATATAGCACCCCAAGCCAGGTTGTGTCAAAATTATACACCTTGAAAATCTGCCATAGAACAATAAGCAAAGCTCTCTTATATCCAACAAATAATGATCTTAACTTCTACCCAGGGGGGAAAAATGTTCCTATAACTACAGAAAAGTCTCTCTTTGGTTATTGTAACCACAAAGCCCTCTCATCTTCTGTCAGATAGTCCCAGGCTTTTCTCTTGACAATTGTATGGATTACGATTTTGTTTTTGTGTTCTTTTATTGTAGTAATATTGCAATGGTGTCACAGTCATCCAAGGGAATTTTCATTTTATTTCAGTAAATAAAAAGAGCAAAGAAAAACCTCGAACTGCTAACAGGAATCAATAGAGCAAACATGTTTTGATGCGTTTGGTTTCTTGGAAAATTGGAAGTGAAAATGTAACAATGAATTGTCATCATCTCCGCTAACAGATCCCGTAACTCTGGCTTCTTTGTTGTGGCTTTTTAACTGTATGACTCCAATATTTATTGCAATTACACAGCATAAACAGTTGAATATTGTTATGATTATGAGACAATAGGCACATGAACATGAACGTGTATAGAAACATGGATGTGTTGTGTCACGTGTCACATCACCTATTGTTTACGAGGATATTTTAAAGCCTGCAGTTGGTTTTTATTTGATCTAAGCTGGGATCATGTTACAACAAATGACGCCCTTTCTCTTGACCTTTTTGTGTTCCCGCTGACTCGTAGAAACATGAAACTGGAATCATTGACAATTACCCCCGTCTCTGTCCACCTCCGTCTTGCTTTCCAGGTGACCCCGCGGCGGAGGAGTGGTCACAGTGGAGCGTGTGTTCTCTCACGTGTGGGCAAGGCTGGCAAGTGAGGACGCGATCGTGCATTTCTTCTCCTTACGGGACGCTGTGCAGCGGAGCCCTGCGGGAAACGCGCATGTGCAACAACACCGCTTCCTGTCCAGGTGAACCTGGGATCACGGGCTCAGGTATGTTTACTTGAACGTTCTGTTCAATCTTTATCTATGTGGAGTGTATTTGATGCCGTTTACATAGTAGGGGCACAACATGCCAAGACTGGGACTGGTGACTTGTCCAGGGTGCCTTCATACCCACATGGTATGCTGGGATATGCACCAGGCCTTTGTGACCGCAAGTAAAGATTAAACGTTGAGAAAATAAGTGAAAAAGGTTTAGTAGTGTTGCAAAAATGATGTCCAAATACATGGGGATATACTGTAGGCCTTGTTTTTGTATTGTTTTGTTTATGTAAATGTAAAATTTGACTAAAAAATGCAGCTTTAAACCATGAGCTCTTTGCTTCGCACCTCACTCACCCATGCAGCATTTACTTGTCTATTTACAATTTGTTAAGAAAGCTGTAAGAATAATGAATAATGGAACTCTGTCACTTTCGAGGAAGGTAGGCGGTCTGCACACATTCACACATTCACACACATCACATGGGATGTGCTCAGCCGAAACATAATCTAACCACGGCGTAGCAGAAAATAACCTACAGAATGAAAATGCCATTTTGTCATTTCAATTCACACTACTGGCCGGCCGAGAGAGACGGGGAGACAGACGTGACACCTAAGCTCGATGTCAGCAAGTCTATTAGACTTGCCACAGCTCAGAGTTCATATTGCCTGGATTCTCTATCTTTAGCTCTCCTCTTTCCCTTTTCTTTCAGCATTGTTCACATTTCCCTTGTCTTGTCTATACTGTATCTCTATCAATGTCTACTTACTGTTTGTCTATACAGATAGTGTAGTATAGAAAATTTAAACGTAGCAAAATTAGCAGACTTCTGAAGGTGTTTTAATTTACAATGAAAAGTAAGATATATCTATAGAAGAATATATATATATATATGTATACATAAATAAATAAAATATGTACATATATTTATATATATATATATCTTATATATTGGATATATATATATCCTTCTATAGATATATCTTACTTTACTATATATATATAAAAATATATGTACATGTCTAATTTATGTGTGTATATATATATATATATATATATATTTGTACATATTTTATTCATGTATTATATTTAATTTTATTTGTTAAATATATTTTGGAGCCGCCATTGCATCTAAAATGAAAAAACTAATTCCTCTGAAGCCAAAGCAAAAGCTGTAGCAGCTGTAGTTCTGACATATGACATATATACTGTATATACTGTATATATTTAACAAATCAAATCAAATACGATACATAAATCAAATATGCATACATGCTCTGCCAATCAATTTGAGTGTACTGAACCCTATTTGCTTGCTACACAAAGGCATAGTGTTGAGTTCTGCTCTGGTTTGATTGCCAGTGTAGGTCTTTTCTAGATGAAATCGTGAAGTACTGCCCGTCCTGCTCCAGTTTGATTGGTTATCCTGATTGCAATTGGAGTGAAATCCTGTATGGCACTGGCTCTCTCCTGCCTGGCCTCTGTCTGTCCCTTAATCCACTGCTCATGCTCAGTCCCCAACCAGAGGATAAAACTGCAATAGACGAATCATCTAGTGGTCTAGCGAATCTCCTATAGCCTCCTAGGTAGCAAAGTCACTTTTCAGTTTTATTACCTTACTTGAGGATGTCTGGGTGTGTGGAGGCATCTTAGTTGGAACCTCTTAAAGGCAGATCTCTACTGATTTTACACATCAAAGTCTGTTTACAGGTCTTGAGGATCACTACTGTGGCTTCAGAGGGAGCTGAGTGAAGTCTGATAAACTGACAAATGGTGTCACTCGAGGCAGCTTTGGTTGAGGCTAAACACAAAAAAAAAACACCTGAATCGCTGGGGTTCACACCAACATGGGCCAATGGACCAACACTAGCTACAGTCGACATGTTGAGCTTGATCACTAGGCAAAAAAGGACACAATGGATCTTTTTTGGTGCTCCACTGTGACGAGAGTATTTGGAATATCAATCATGCTTGGCTACCCAGTAGAATCAAGGGAATCAGGTCTGAGCCAGATATGCTATCAGACTGTCTAGTCCACTGGCTTTTTGCACCAGAATATGACAAAGGTAGTGATCGCTGATGTCCTGGCTCCCTGACTATTGTAGCGATAGGGGACTGGCCGTGGGCCTGTCTAAGGAGCATATCAAAAAGGGCCTGCATTGTCCTCTGACTGCCAGAGAGGAAGAAAGCCCGCCATTGTGGTTGGCAGACAGTGGGTAGTCTCTAGGCTAACCTCTCTGATCCCAGTGATACCTAAGAGAGTGCATCACAGGAAAATGGCACCAATGGCCTCCATACACAGCCATTCTAATAATGACAGCGATGCGTTTGAGGATAGACTATTAAATGAAAAGTCAGGGCTCATAACTTCTCTGGGGACAGATAACTCAAAGCAAAAGTGGGGCCACTACTGTCTAAATGTCAGTGTCACAGCATGTGGTGTAGTTATTGGGCTTGAGCCGCTAAGTTTATAGAGCCCCATCATTGGACAAGGCCAGTGGAAGACTCAGGCTGTCTGAGGGGCAAAAGCGGAAAAAAAAAAACGAACTCCAGCTGCATGCGGGTGGGGTACCAGATCGCTGAAAGTTTTCTAACTATGTAGGGTAGCTTATATGGCACTGTATCATGTTTTCTAAATTTTAAGGCCACCCTAGACGGCACTTTATCACGCTCTCTTTACTGGAAAGGCAACCTAGAGGTCACTTCATCATGTGTTCTGTACTGGAAGGACACCCCGAGACGGCACTTCATCACACTTTCTCTACTAGAGGGATACCCTAGGGCACTTCATCACGCTTTCTCTACTGGAAGGACACCCTAAAGGGCCCTCCATCATGTTTTCTCTACTGGAAAGACACCCCAGAGGGCACTTCATTACACTTTCTCTCCTGGAAGGCCACCCTAGAAGGCCCTTCATCATGGTTTCTCTACCAGAAGAACACTTGATAGGGTACTTGATCACACTGTCTCTACTAGAAAGACACCCTAGAGGGCACTTCATCATGTTTTCTCATCATGCCCTCACCCAAAAGGGCATTTAGTCAAATTGTCTCTACTGGAAGGACACCCTAGAGAGCACTTCAACATGTTTTCTCGACTGAAAGGGCACCCTAGAGGGCATTTCATCAGATCGTCTCTACTGAAAGGGCACCCTAGAGGGCATTTCATCACATTTTCTCACTGGAAGGACATCCTAGAGAGCACTTTATCATGTTTTATCTACCATAGCAGCATCGACGAGGGCACTTTTGCTGTAGTTTGTTTGAACAGGGGGTCACCAAGGTGGGCGGTCACGTCCAAAAGGAAGACAAAGCCTTTCCACTAGTTGCTTAAGAGTTAGTGGATGTTGGACTTTTTTATAGGAAGCAGCATCCAAGGGGTTGAATAAGCTCATCCTTGTTTGCTAAGCACACAAGTGCACGTATCGGTGACTAAAAAATGTATAGACATTCAAATTAGACTCAACCTTTCCCTGTGCGGTGTCGCTTTTGTGGATTCAATCCTTCGTGAATGTGTTCATTCATTTCAATAAGTGACACTTATTGTGTGCGTTTTTCCCCGAGTGTCATTCAAGGTATCTGTGCATCCCTATACACAGGATGTGTTTGAAATATTAATGTGTAGTTTTCATTGTTTGTGCTGGCTTAAGGTTTGAGTGTTGTTTGGCTTTGTCTATTGTTATTTAAGTGATATTTAAGTGTCATTATACTTAAAGTGCAATCCAGTGTGTTCTTTTTTGCATTTTCTGTGCGTGTGAATTTCCGTGAGTGTTTACCGACGCATTTCAATCCCCCCCTCAAAAAAAAACTAAAATGAAACAAGAAGCGAGAGGACCATTTTCCTTCCCTGTCGGTGCATATGCTAATCTTGTTTTTATGCAAATGTACCAACGCGATTTGTATGTCTAAGTGCCTCATTTTCCATTCAGTGTCGATATTAATATCCTCAGCCGCTCCTTTGATGGGATATTGGTTGCTGTGTTATGTTCCGTTTATTATTTCATTTTTTTTTTCCCGCACTCCTCTGATGTTTCCTGACGTGGTTCTGGAGGGGTTGTAGGGGCACTCCTGGGATTGCCTGAATGGGGATCACACCGAATTCAAGCAGACTGGGAATGTGGGGGTGGTACCAAAGAGACATAAAAGAGTATAATGAACTTGATGTGGTTGACTTTTTTAAAAATAATTGTCTTTTTTTTGTCTTTTTACTTTGACTTAATTTGCGGTAGAATCTACATGCTTGTTTGATTTGTTGATCTCTTTGCTGCTGGATTGAAGTCTTGTCTTCTGGTCTGATGGGAAATCATAAACAAACAGTACAGTCCACAGAGGCAGACACATGAGCACACACTAATCAGGACTGCAGTAATTTGAACTTGAAAATCCAGTCACTAAAATCACAATTTTGTACCCCACACATTAGAAAAAACAACACTTAACATGCTAATGTAACACTCTCAGTGTCCATAATGTTGTCAATAGGTTTTCTCTAAAATCAAACAACTCCATTGATTAAAAATGGAGTAAACATACAGAGGCACAGTTCATGCATACAAGCATGAGCTGGGCCTTTTTCAACCCTGATGTTCAAAACGTGACGGCCGGTTGCGCCAACTTTTCCCGATTCATCTGAAAAATCTGCAAGTGAAATGTTTTTAACCGACATCCTCTATTCTGTTTCATACTTTACGCATTTACTCGCAAACACATATATATACACACAAGCGGAAGTGAACGTGCACACGCTTTCACAGAGTATCCTGAGGTGGGGAGAGTGCAGTCTGCATACTTAATTTTTGGTTTGCCAGAATTTTCTATTATGCTTCTTTTTTACCATTTATTTGTGTTTGTGCACACAGCTTAGGAGCTTAGGAGTATGGGTGTGTTATGAGTGTGAGTGTGGGTGGATATGTCTCTGGGCACATCTATGTGCATGCCTGTATGTGCGCGTCTGCACGAGTTAGGGAACATCAAAGACAAGTAGCTTGGACAGAAAGCCAATGAAGTGAAAATGGACATTTTTTTTTCCTCCCCGTTTTTTTCACGGGCAAAACTCCTAAATTAAGGTGATACAGATAATCAATTTTAAGTAATGGTCTGGCTCTTGACAAAGCAAACTAGGCAGTAATTGGTCCGGCAAATTAACTTTTTTTTTTCTTTTTTTTTTTAATATGCGCTGAAGTAGAAGGCGTTCATGCCCCAAAGCGTGCAAAGTGAAGTAATATCCCCCTACTTCTGTTCTGTTTAGCTACTGCTCATTTACCATAGATTCAGTGACATTTAAAACATGGAGCGGAACAATGGTGCATTATGAATACAGTATACGCCTGGGTCAGTGCGTAGTCAAACGCTGCGACATCACACTTCCAGTAATCACTCAAGCAAGAGACTGAGAGTGCATGCAATGCAAGGGATGCAGGCATGAACTCATGCAGATGGCGAACACATAAACTTACCCACACACACATGCCGTAATACAACGTTTTAAATAATGCAGCTATGCTGTGCTGTGACCCCCAGATGAAATTGCTGCTAATGATGGTAATGCTTAGGATCAATACCATTTGCATTCGCAAAAGCTTCAAGTAAGAAATCCAAAGTTGATATCTTCATACAGAATGCATCATTACATACATGAGTATATTTAATGATTGCATAGATTTTAAAGACGAAGTCATGCATCCTCATTACGCATATCCGTATTCTCTGCGGTGCTGTGAACGTGTGCTCTACTAAGTGTGTATGCACATTTTATCTTCTCTCATCTGAGCTTACTTGCATTTGCATCAGAAACCCAGAGCAGAGTAAGTATGTGCTCCCCTTTTTTTTTTTTTGGACATTTCTTCAGCTACATAATTTTTTATCTACCTCCTCACAGAGCTGAATTTCTGCAGTTCACGACCCGGTGTTATGAGACGCAGATCTGTCACTTTGTGTTTTGATCAGCACTGATCAGTTTGTTATTTAATTATTTTTTGTTCCCTGTGCTTGGTGCTGTAAACATGCTCTTTTCCACCTCCCTCTGCAACCGCAACCCCTGATGGCAATAAGCTCCGTTTTAATGTGCACAGTTGAGCTAAGAGACAAGCTGTATTATGGTAATGTAGCTGTTGGTGTCAAGATAGACAACATATTTGATATAATTGCCCTGTGCTGTTTTATTTATGACTGGAAATGTCACTCAACGGGGAGTATTTACTCGGTCACAAATAGGTGGTGTAACACAATCCTAATCCCAGTATCTGAGAACGTTTTATCATGTTTTTACCTCTTTAATTTGCTTATCTGTTTCTACTCTTGTCTCCATCTCAATGGATATTTTCTCCTTTAAATGTGTCTTAGTCCCAAAGCTGCTTCGAGCTTGATTTTATGGGCTAATTGATTGGCTTTGCGCAGTCAGACTTCAGATACACTTGTACCAGGCTTGAGAGATTGGAGATTCAATTCGGATGAATAAGTAATGTCTTACAAGCAATCTTGTAGTGTTGTAGTAAAAAAAAAACAACAAAAAAAAAAACAGAACTCTGCCTGATTTGTATTTCTTTTTAGTTTGTTATTGTATCAAGTTGCCTCTGTCTCCTGAGAAGGTTTTTGCAATTTGGGATGAGATACCCCCAAGAAATCTGCTCGCACTTTGAGGAAGCCGGTTCTATTTTATTATTATCGTTATTTATTAAATTGAGTTTTTTTTTAAAATGAGACTTGTTTCATGTATATTTTTGGCTGACATACTTCAGCACACCGCATCGCCCATCGTGCTGCATGTAAATACCACCTTTTCAAATCAGTAACAACTGCTCAACAGACACAACTTTCCCAGCGGGTCGAACCAAATTGCAATTTCAAAGCTCACAAATCTTTAATTTGGAGGCTGTTGAACACTTTGAACCATGAAATAGTGTGTTTAAAAGAAATAAAATTGGGACTGGTAGTTTTGTTGTTGGTTACGGTATGACACGCAAATCCCAAAAGGAATGTCAACCCCAATAATATTTAAAGTTCAGGATTGGGTTGCACCAGCTATTTGTAAAATCCTTTACTTATTAAAGTCTGGGTAAAGCAAAAATAAACGTGTTCTGAGTTTGTCACACCACAGAAACATGTGTTATTAACCTACTCAGCCAAATTTAAATGATTAAAAAAATCGGCAAGTATAAAAATTAAAGTGGTACTGTGGTAAGTAACTCGCAATTGAGTGGAAGAACCCCTGATGCTTTGTGCTTACATAGTAATTTAAGGCTGTTTCAGGCCCGCCTAAAAAAAACCCTGAACAAGAAAATGGAGAAATACAGTTGAACGGTCTAACTCCACAACTCAGTATTATATAGTTCAGTCTTTGAACATGTTTTCAGTATTCTAACATGGATAATTTGTTCAGAAAAAAATCTCTGATTTTACTTTACTTGAACTTTAAGAAAAAAAAAAAACGTGTTTCAGAGTTAGTAGTATTGAAGCAGTTTAGAGGAAGTGGGAAAAATCTGATTATGCCGACCCAGCCGACGCTATTTGGTTATTTAAAGTTATTGATATAACTTTTGTAACTTGAGGTGTGGTGTGTTATTTAGGGAAAAGTAATTTAAACTCATTCTTAAACAGCATGCTGATGGAAGATCCTCTCAGATATGTGTAGCCCATATTAGATATTAGCCAGCAAGCTCGCGTTAGCTTTGTCTGTTGATTCAGCAACACTTAACACCTGATAGTTACTAGACCTATGCATAAATATTTAACAACTACGTACGGATTTCTTTGTGTGGTGGAACCCAATTTAAATCTAGTGCTATGTAAATCTCTACTTAAACATTTACGTTATAACTAGGCTAAGTTCTTACTTCAGTTCAGACCCACGATTGAGCTTGAAAAAGCATTCCATTAAAATGAACAGTAACACAATCGTACCTGATGTTTTCTTTCTCTCTGCAACATATAGGCACTTTGTACAGCTGCTTAAAGACGCACTGATACCATGTTTTCCTGAGTTTAAGGATTCATCACTATTTACGGTCTCTCTATATCTCTGTACTTTTTAATACGACCGTCTTCTCCCCCTCTCTCTCTCTCTCTCTCTCTCTCTCAGCCTTCTACTCCTGCTCCTCTGAGCCTTCCTTCACAGAGTAGACTTAATTATTTATCGCCATGATTTATTTAGCTTTGCTCAACACAGGACCAGCAATCTCCATCCTGCTGTCTCTAACTTTCTCTCTTTCTCTCTCCATCCCTCCCTCTGTCCCTCCCCGTCTCTATAATCTTGCTTTCTATCTTTCTTTCAGCATCTCTCCAAATCTGCTCCTCTCTCTCTCTCTCTCTCTCTCTCTCCTCCATCTCTTTCAACATAGCTTAATCTCCTTTGGTATCTGGCTGAACATTTCTGTTTTCAAAATAACCTCCTCCTTTTCTTAGCCCCCTGTTTCTTTCAAACTTTTTTGAGCCCAAATATTTTTTGTGCTCTTTCATATTTGCTCATAATCTCCTCTTTTTGTCATGTTGATCTGTTTTTTATTGTCTCCTCTCTTGACACTCATTAACCAATCCTGTCAGTCATCTATCTTTTCCTTCTTTGGAGTCTCCTGTTGAGCGTTTCTTTAGTATTCTATTTCCTCTAATATCAATCTCTCCGTCATTATTTCCGAATTAGTTTAGCAGTTATTCTTCTGCACAGTGTCACACAGCTGCTACACAGATCAAGTAGAGACATATTCCTGCACGATCTAGCTTTCAGTAAAAAGCAGCATCGCAAGATCTTCAAGTCACGTTCATTATCTGCAAAGTTTTTTGCGCTGCTCATTTATTCTATTTTGATGTTTTTCATTGTCCTCTGTTGCTAAAATGGGGGTGAGATGTGCAATAAAGGGGGGGAAAAAAGATGAGAAACATTTTTAATGTTTTAATTGGTGTTTGAAGTGTTTGAAGTCATTGGAGTCTTTGGATCCTTTGGTTCACTCTATATCGTAAGTGAAAGCTCTAATAATTTCAGAAGCCAACTTACCGCATTCATTTCCTTGTCATGACTCGAGCTGCATGACTTCAAATACCCAAAGCGTCCATTCCTAACCTCTATTTTCTTTCATGTAGCAACATATAAGTGCAGCGTCATTCTCAGTCTTTTTTTCCATTGGAACTGGAATGTTTTTTTGTGGAGGTCAAAAGGTCGCCTCCTCCATGTTTTGTTTTTTTAAGGAATGTGCTCAGACTCATTTAATATCTCATGTTTCTCTCATTCTCTAACTCTCTTGCCTGCGATGGGATGCTCCAACCCTCTCATTCCTCATCCCCATGTCGTGTGTGTTTGTGGGTGTTTGCAGTGCATGGGCTGTGGGAGGAGTGGTCGTCATGGAGTCTGTGCTCTGTGACCTGTGGGCGGGGCTCCAGGACGCGAACGAGGAAGTGTGTGAACGGAGGCGAGGCCGTGGCTTGCGGACGGCCCGAGATTCAGACCAAACTCTGCAACATAGCAGTGTGTCCTGGTTAGTACCATCCCCATTTACATGATACACCTCTCACATCTCTTTCTTTGCTTCTCTGCCTATTCATGCATGACTTCTTCTTCTTCTTTTGTTCTTCCAAATCACTATGATCAAAACAACTGGGTTACTGTGACAGCTTTTTGAATTGTTATTAATATGCATTTATATTTTGTGTTTTTCCATTATGGCTCTTGTAGTGACCAAATTTGGACTAATGCTGCATTCATGTCACATCGTGCAGACTGTAATTACGAGCAGCTGAGTGGGAAAAACTGTACATGTCGACCTCCCATAATTCTAAGTATATATATTGCTAATTTCTGACAGTTATGATATCTTCTACTTGGTGAAAAGAACTACAAATGTGTCAACAATACAGGCAAGATTGAAATCTTTATTACTCCTTTCAACCTTGACAAAGGCAGCGCATTCCAGGTCCACTCCATTCCATTCTTACCTTTCTCAATAAAAGCCTTAGATCTATACACTGCGTAACTGTTTACCAAAGAGAATTCAGAATTCACTCAGAGCATTTTGCTAAAAGGAAACTCAATAAAATAGCTTACAATAGCTTAGGCTATAAAACAATTTATCTCAGACTGACTGCCAGATGCCAATAGGATCCCCGTAGGCCAAAATGCCGAACTCAAGGCTTCAAAATGGTAGTGGCATGAAGGGAACCAGCAAACTGAGGAAACTCTCGCGAGATTGTTAAGGTTAGGCATTGATCTTGAATAGTTAAGGTTAAAGATAGGTTGTTGGACGGCAATTCTCGCATGAGTTTTTGCAAGTTTTTGCAGACCTCAGATCAGATTTCGCAATTTACGAGCTCCCTTCTAGACATGACTGCCTTCCTCTCATTTTTTTTTTTTCCTACTTTTGACTGATGTTGTACAAAGGAGCTATAGAATATTTGTTTGTACCTTGTTTTCACTCGTTAATGAACTGCGACAAATGTAGCACACATAACACAATGCAAATAGCTAATTTAGGATAAAGCATGACAAGGTTAGCAATGGGAGTAACCAACTTGGAATAATGCACTTCCCATTTGTAATATTGGGAACTTCTTACCAGTCTGCTGATGTGGCGTGAATGCAGCATAATCCCCATCTTTCCTGCCTGCTTATACTCGCTGCTTAAACCTCCTGCATCCTCACTAGTTTAGTTCTCAGTTCCATATTCATCTCTGGTCGGACGCGGGATTCAGGCCCATTTATCAAATCTCACTCGGCCATCCTGAGGGGTCGGAGCCCAGCAAAGCCTTTAGGTTGGACTCCTGTGCTTCCTCCATGGTTGGCTTGGTTTAGATTGCTGAGCCGTCCTGCACTGGAGCTCTTCAGCTATTGTCTCTGAGATTACCTGTTAGGTCTATACCTTGTCAAGGAGAGCAATAAGTCGCTGGTGCAGCCCCATCTAATTCTGGTGTCGAGGGTTCCACAGGACTTTATTCCAATCTGGCTCAGACTGTCCAGCTGAAACATCTTTATCAGGCTGCATTGGAGTGGAAAAGGACAGAGCAGCGATTGAAATAACGTCTCAATGGAGCAGACTCTGGAGAGACAGTGGGGCAGGTTTTGACCAATAGCTATATCGTATAGCCTATCACAGAGCAACTTTCCAGATGAAGATGTCAGCGCTGAGATGTAAATACTAACTCATTCATTAGGGTACAATTTAAATCTAGCACAAAGGAGAAGCCTTGGGCATTTTAAGACTTAAAATACACTTCAGGCATATGCATTGCCACTGCACAGTTTTAATTTTGTATTTCAAGTGTCCCTTTAGAAAACCACTTACTTTGAAAGCATTGACATTAGAGAGGAATATTTATTTCAGCGATTTAATTTGGTACGTGCTTTCGGTGCAGGCGGAATGTGAATGGTTTCTACATAACATTGGGGATAATGGCATTAATGGACGCATAGACACTAAAACATAAGACGGTTTATGACAAAATTGGTAGCTGCATCCTGAACAATAACCTTTTTTATTTTCAGAATTGATTTGCGTGAGAGTTTGTGTGCTTGTATAGTATGTAATCACTCACAGGCTGAGCAATTATCACAGTAAGTGCTTTTTATTTATTGCTACTAAGGTAAAGACTTCCTATATATATTTATGTGAATGCTGCTGGAGCCGTGTTGTGTTCTCATGCTCCCTGCTGACTAATACTTATTTATTTGTTTATTTTTTGGGGCTTTTTTTTTGTTTTTCAAAGCAAGGGTTTTATAAGGTTAATATTTAAATAAAACAAAACTGTCCCCATTGCCAGACAAAGAGGCTGTGCAAAGTTGTGCCTCAGAGAGGGAGGAATATAGGGAGACGTCGTAATCCAAAGTATGGCCTCCGGGATGTTTTGCCATGCTGTTTTGGGAACAGTGATGGAAAGAGAGGGTTTGGGAGAATGGCGAGGCTCTTCCTTCAAGGGCCTTAAGGAAATCTGTGTATGTGTGTCCTCATATGGTTTGTGCGTTTGTGTACGAGTGTGTGAATCTATCACAACAGATTCAGCGTGCTTTTGGGAGTTCAAAGGCAATGGTCCTTTGAAATGATGAATACCAGCATAGGCCTTTTGGCGGAAAACGTCCATGCATAGAAAATAGAGCTTTGATGGATCTTGTCTCTGTGTGTGTGTGTGTGTGTGTGTGTGTGTGTGTGTGTGTGTGTGGATCTCATGCAAACCATATACTCAGACTGTATACCAAGCCATACATCATATACTGTCTATACTGCGGTGTGTTAAACCCATGTAGAGATTAATCAAAATTGACTCTTTTACTATATTTTCTTATCGCTCCTCACAGTGGCTTATCTCTTATGTAGCCACATGAAACAAATACATGCATATGTGGGCAGGCCTGCAAATGTTAATATGACAGCTGTTGGATCAAATAAACAGGCTAAAATCAGCAAAAATATTATACCTGAATAATTAATTTGATCGTGTCGGACCTTTATATGAGCCATCGTCAAGAACTGAAAGGCACTCATGTGTAGGCAGAGAGCTGGCTGGGAATTGCCTTTATGCCTACTTTTTTTTTTTCTCACAATGTAAACAGTCAGTTCATAGCCAAGCATATGCATGTCTTAATCTCTATGTCTATGTCTTAATTACATGCAAATTAATAGTTTGTGTCTTTGGCGAGAAAACAGCTTCCTACAAGAGAGATCCTGTGCTACGTTCCAATATGCTGTTGTTGACGTGGTACTTTTTTGTTATTTCAGCTGTGTCTTCGCATATGTACTGTATGTGTAGATTGCCTTGAATGCATTTGACATACAGTAGTTCCTGCTGATGATTCAACCTGTTTTAATGTAATTTCATGCCTCTCGTGCAACTTTTCAACTGATTAGACTGTTGTAAGGCTTTTATATAGGTGTTATCGATCGTTATAAGCACCATAGATGTGGGTCAGTAGGGGCCTACTACACCCACTAGTAGGATTTATCACCTATTCACATGGTAGATCACTGAAAAAAGGTATAAAATAACACAACAGCGACCTCTAGCGACTGTAGTAATTATGACAGGCGCAAAAGCGGAAGTCAGGCGCACTAGTATAGACTGCTTGAAAGTCCATTTTGGGTAGAGGTCGGTGGCGATGAATGGGACACAAAACACAGGGTTTTTACCCAAGAACTAAGTATTTTTGTTGCCTAAACCCAAGAAGTTGTAGTTTTGTTCTCTAAACCTAAAGAAGTTGTAGTTTTTTTTTTGCCTAAACCCAAGAATTTGTAATTTTGTTGCATAACCTAAAAAAGTTGTAGTTGTGTTGCCTAAACTTAACAAAGTGTTTTTGTTGCCTAAACCCAAGAAGTTGTAATTTTGTTGCTTAACCCAAAGAAGCCTTTTCGTTTGTGTTTCTTTCAGTTTTACAACATGTTAGAATGCGTTGCTTTTAAGTTTCGCATTCACTTTTACAACATGGAAGGCCCCTAATGACCCACATCTATGGTGCTTATTGCGACCGATAATGCCTATTTAATGGCTTGATAGCAGTTGAATCGGGTGCAGTTTTGCTGTAAATGCGTTATTTTGCCACTTACAGTATAACTACACACACTACAAAAAGCTTCTTACCATCACTGCTATATTTTAACTACATTTTAGTGTAATCGTGTGTGTTCCTGTATTTGAGGAGCAAGCGTTTTTCACAATAGTAGAAAGATGAGGAGATGGTTTGTTCTCGTTTTGTCACTTTAATTACTAAGAATTACACATGGGAAATGTCACGTTCACACTTAAATTCTAGCTCACAGCTCATTCTGTGTATGTCACCCCCCCCCACCCCCTCTCAACACAGTGTTGGCCCCAGCTATAGTTGGGACACTGTATAAGCCACACACAGCGTGATTGACCACATTACCAAGGAGAGTTGGCAATGCTTTCCCACTTGGGAGAACCAGACAAATACATTTACTGCACTGTACTTCACTTTCTCTGCTACTTAAAGCCCCAGTGTGTAGGCCAGAATGTGTGCCTCGATATATCATTCGGAGCTGAAACAAGAACAGTTCTCACTTTGAATTGCTATTCCTGTTAATATAGAGCCAAATAGACAGGCCATAGTGTACAGTCCTACAGCACATACACAATAGCTATGCATGACTGTAAAGACAGATTTCCTCTCTTTTTCGTATCACAGTAGGCTGTTAAAATGTATGTGATGATTAAATGTTAGCATTGCTTTAACTTAATTGATTCCACACATCTTCACGTGTTCTTCTCAGCATAGGTTGGTCACTAGACACGAAAAAATAGCCTGCATCAACTCGGCTTGACTGAAGGATTCATTAAAGGTGCAATGTGTAAGATGTGGCCAGAAGTTTAGTTTAAAACATTCAAATTCAATTCAAATGAACTAACATTATCAACTTCCTGTGAAGAGGTTACAGTGTTGACATTATGTCAAAGATGTCTTTGTATTGTTTTGCAGAGATATCTACTGAAATTAGCATACTAACTGACTAGCCCCAGCCCGTCTTGTCTTGTTATACCTCTTACATACTTGTTGTAGGGTTTTAACCGCTTAATTTTGCCATTTTGAAACTGCATTCTCAATTACGTTTAGGTTTAGGGAACTAAATTACTTGGTTAGTTTTAGTAAAAGATCATGGTTTGAGTTAAAATAAATAATAATATTAATACTAAATAAAAGAGGACACAAAACACCGGCCTCCTGAGTGAAAATATCGTATTTGACCCATCCATCCGCTCACCCCGACCTCCTCCCTACGCGGACTTTGATTAAACGTATTTGTGATACGTCAAAAACAAACATAATCCGGGAAAGAAAATATGTTCCCTGGAAATTGAATCAACATTATGCTAAATGGTAAATGGACTTGCATTTATTTAGTGCTTTTCTAGTCTTCCAATAACTCAAAGCGCTCAATTCACCCATTGATGTAGGAGGAGCCGACCTTCCGATTGGTGGATGACCTGCTCTACCTCTGGGCCACAGCCGCCCCAAGACAGTTTTGTTATATGGAACGTTATTTTCAGGAAAACCGCCGTGATTGGTGTGACAATATTACAATAAAAACAACAGTTACAAAATGGTTCTTTAATGATAACTACAGCTACAGGTAAAAAATTAGATATCAAGATATTCAACTGGATTAACAATGCAGTTGAACGATAGTAATACAAATGCATTATCAAACTTTCGTTAACCATTCAGGATACAAGTGTGCTTTTGTTAGCATGTTGTTTAAGACGTCAAAGGACATGATTTGTGTATTTTCAAACCAGTCTTTGGTTTTACAATGTTGTGGCAAATGTTAGAAACTAGCAACAATTGCAACAATATATGATGTCCCTTTATTCAACAGTATTCTGAAGTATAAATGGGCATGGTCACAGGTCAGTAATTGGTTATTTCATCAAGTATTTGAACCACAGAGTTCTAATCAAAAATTGGTGTCAAGAACAGTGAAGAAATAAATTAAATGAACTCACTGACAGTTTATTTTGTCACTGATTTTCATCTGCTGTCGTGCATTTTCACAGCAGAACATTGTGTTCTTTTCTGTGACACAGATCCTCAAAATTGTCTATTACCAGCTTTGAAGTTGATGACATACCAAAAAATCTTTGACTGCACACATTATAAATGATTAATCTCCCTGTTTTTGATTATCATAATTCTTTTCTTGCATTGTGGATATTTTATTTGACAACTCAATTACTCCAGCAACGCTCCCTTATTAAAGGGGACAGAGGGGGCTTTGATTACACCTGTGTGTGTGTCATCATCAGGCTTTGGTTAAGCTATTTGGTATTCATGCATCGTCCTGACAGGCAGGGCTGGAATTGTATTGAAATTCTTTTATTCATCTATTTCTGCACAAACACCAGTCAAGAGTTGAAATGTGGTGCCTTTCTAATAACACTTTGAATGAAAATCGCACCGTCTGTACTCTGTGTGAACTCTTTAAAACAAAGCATGAAAGGAATTGTATTCAGCTATTTCATAACAGATTGAAATATTTAAAATGTCTATAGGACCGTGAAGTGTGTTTGTTTGCTGCTATTTATGGAGAAACCAAAAAAGTAATATATATATATATCCTGTCTACTTGTAGCCTACTCACTTTCTCTGCCCTGTGTCTTTTCTCCCTTTTCCCTTTCTTGTCCCTTACGTCCTCGTTCCTATCCTTCAAAAACTTGGATTGATTTATCCTGATTTCCCTGTGTCTCCATATCTCCTCCCCTCCCTCTGTCCAGTGGAGGGCCAGTGGTTAGAGTGGGGGCCTTGGTCGAGATGCAGCGTGACCTGTAACACGGGGACCCAGCAGAGGCAGAGACGCTGCAGTGCGTCGGTGCACGGCTGGGCTGAATGTAAGGGCACCCATCAGGAGAGCAGAGACTGCACCAACCCTTCCTGCAGTGGTAAGGTGTACAAATCAATGCTTAATATTCACACTCACGTGCTCTCCAACGCCATTATGCAAACATGCAACATGCATTATCTAAAGGCATCTGTGTGGTTTTCTCTGATTCGTATTCCACATACCAGCAATTTGTGGGTTGGGATCCACTTTGGTGTGCGAGTCTGTTTCGACTGGAGACCCTGAAGGACCGAAATACTAGTGTGTTTTAATGAACCTGGGGCCTAGAATGGGCTCCTATTGACGTAATTTAGGTACAACTCTAAAAAATTGAAAAAGGTTAGAAATTGCTATTCATCAAGGTTATAATAGTTTTGAATTTTCAATTCGTTTTTATTTCATTTTAGTGTTGACTTTTAAATTTTAGTTTAGTTTTAGTTAGTTTTCAGAGTTTGTTTGATGTTTCAGATTCAGTTTTTCAGAGAGGTTTAGTTTTATATTTTATATCCGGGCTGTCAATCAATTAAAATATTTAATCGCAATTAATAGCAAATTCATTTTTTATCGCTTCAAAATGTACCCTAAAGACATTTGTCAAGTATTTAATACTATTATCAACCTGTGAGTGGGCAAATATGTTTGCTTTATTCAAATATATGTATATATTAATTATTGGGAATCAATTAGCAAGACAAAACAATGACAAATAATGTCCAGAAACCCTCACAGGTACTGCATTTAGCATAAAAAATATGCTGAAATCATAACATGGTAAATTGCAGCCCAACAGGCAACAGCAGCTGCCAGTGTGCTGACTTGACTGTGACTTGCCCCAAACTGCATGTGATTATCATAAAGTGGGCATGTCTGTAAAGGGGAGACTCGTGGGTACCCATAGAACCCGTTTTCATTCACATATCTGGAGGTCAGAGGTCAAGGGACCTCTTTGAAAATGGCCATGGCAGTTTTTCCTCACCAAAATTTTGCGTAAGTTTGGAGCATTATTTAACCTCCTTCGCGACAAGCTAGTATGACATGGTTGGTACCAATGAATTCATTAGGTTTCATCTAGTTTCACGTGATACCAGTATCTTCACTCTAGCTTTACAACTGAGCCCGCCGCAACCTAAAAAACACAAGTTGTGTTAATGCGTTAAAGAAATTAGTGGCATTAAAACCAATTTGTGTTAACACGTTATTCTCACGTTAACTCTGACAGCCCTAGTTTATCTATTTAGTTTTAGTTTTTTTTTGTTAGGGCCAGCTATAAAGTCTAAAAGCTACATGTACATACAAAATACATGGTTGTAGAAATGGACATTATGTTTAATCTTTAATCTTTGCGGTACTTTAGTGTCCGATGTGAAGCAATTAGGGCACGGCGTCATCTCCTGGAATGTCAAGTCTGTTCAATTTCTGTGGTTCAATATCACGGAAGTTCAAGGAAATTCATGCAGTCTCCTTTTTTCAGTAGTGATATATTAAAAAAAAACAAAATTCATTAATTTATTTATTTTATTAGTTTTCAGCCAGGAAATATAGATTTAGTATAGTTTTAGTTTTTTTCTTAAAGCATATCGTTTTTTATTAAGTTTCAGTTTACTAAAATATTTTTCACTGCTTATTTTCATTTTCGTTTTTAGTTTATAACCCTGCTATTCATCAACACAACTCCTATTTATTTTGTACCTCACATTCTGTTCTCGTTCCCTCTGTCACACTTCCTCCTCCTTCACCGCCGGTGCTCTGCCCCTGTTCTAGGTGGAGGTAACTGGGGCAATTGGAGCCACTGGAATATCTGCAGCAAAACATGCGACTCCGGTTGGCAGCGTCGCATCAGGATGTGCGAGGGCACCGGAGTACAGGGCTACCCCTGCGATGGCTCGGGAGAGGAGGTCCGCTCCTGTAATGAGAAGAAGTGCCCTGGTCAGTGACTCAGTGGATGTGTGTCTGTGAGCTGAGAAAATGAGGGAGAACCCCATTATATATATGCTTGAAAAAACTGTATAAACACATTTCGAATTAGTCATTTGTGGTTGCATCTTTCTGCATGCTTCTCCTAGTGGGTCCCTGTTAGAGACAAAAGAGTGTGCATCTGTGTGTGCCCAATCTGCACAGTATTTGTCAGGCAGAATGGAAGTGATTCCCAGTGGTTCGCACCACAGCCAAAGGCTTCTATCACAATTTTTAGAACCGCGCTCCTCTCATCTTTATCTGTCTCTTGTCTGTCTTCCTGTCTATTCACGTACCCATCCATCTTTACACTCTTTATTGATTCTGCATGTCTGCGCCTTCCCTTTTATCCTCTCTGTTTACCTGAGAGATACTCCATTTTCTCCTTATATCTCCCGTCTTTAACATTGTTTTTATCGCACTAATGTCACTCGCTTTTTTTGCTCGCGCTCGCTTTCGATCTTTCTGTGTTTCCCTTTCCTGGTAGAGGGCGAGACGTTCAATGTCAGTGTCAGCCGCGGCGGGAAAACAGTGTGCTTTTAATAAGCGCGCCTCTTCACGGAAGTTGTGTGTGTGAATATTCAAGTGTACGTCGCGTACAAGCCTCAATGCCACATGTGTACGTGCTCGGTCACGTCGAGCTCCGACAGGCTCCGAATGATAAACTTCTGAGTGCAGCTTTCCACCGTGACCCCTTTGTTTTGAGTAGCTCCCAAGCCTCTTTTTTTTACACAAGACAAGGGGATCTTGTCTGTTGGCATTTCAGGGGAACATCATATCGTATTTTCTCCCTTTCAGCCGCCTCTCTCTTTCGCTCTCTTCGCTCTCCGTCCCTCTTCATCTCTCTGCATCGCCTCTGCCAACGCTCGTCTGCCCCCTCGGAATATCTTCAGAGCGCTCTCCCCCCGTTTTTTTTTTCATCAGGGTTATGAAAGAGAGGGAGGGGGGGAAAACAGATGAATAAAGAGAGGGGGTAAGATGAAGAGGGAATGAGATACTGTACTGAGGCAGTG
Organism: Sebastiscus tertius; assembly: GCA_916701665.1. Lineage (NCBI taxonomy): Eukaryota > Metazoa > Chordata > Actinopteri > Perciformes > Sebastidae > Sebastiscus > Sebastiscus tertius. The sequence goes on from CAKAOH010019977.1 coordinate 45,948, forward strand.
ACACTGACAGAGAGCACTGAGCAATGTACAAGGGAATAAGATTGGGAGCTGCTGCAGGAGAACATTGATTTGAATCTTGTTTTTTGTGCTTCTCTGTCTCCCCCCCTTTTTTCGCTGCTATGTATGTGTCTGTGGGAGTGTGTGCATGGTGATTTTTCTTTTTTTTCTTCTCCGTGTGCCAGATATACTGTGCTTCATTTCACTATTTCTATGTATTTCTACCCCTACAGCTCCTCATGAGATATGTAAAGAAGAGCACCTTCTCGCTATGACATGGAAGAGAGCTTCAGCTGGAGAAACCGTCTACAGCAAGTGTCCAACTAACGCCACTGGTCAGTCGCATGATATGCTTTAGCCAGAAATCTATTTGCTGTTAGCATATTTCAATCACAGCTTGTGTGAATTTATGATTCCGTTTGGACTGGAATTTAAATTTTTTGTTTTTTACATTAGTACCCCTTAGGCTTGTTATAACGAGCAGTGCGAGCTAAAGTGAGAGAATCTATAGAACCTCATACTTAAGGCCTTTACACACCGGCAGCGTTTTCTTTGTGCGATTAATTCAATGTATTTTTTCAAACTCTTTTGTACTTCAATGTGAATAATACGCTGCGAAAAAGTGTAGTACTATTTTTTCATAACGAGGTTGATTTTTCTGAGCTTTTGCACCGCGAATAAAGGCATCAACCAATCAACCTTGACAAAGGCAGCGCCTTCTGTTCTTAGCTTTCACAATACAAGCCCTTGACATACAGGTATAATATTCGCAGACGAGTATTTTGCATTTTCATGTCATTTATTTCTCCCCACCGGTGTGTGTGTAAAGGCCTTTAGGCATAATTAACAGAAAATCCATAGGAAGAAAATTTGAAAAAGAAATGTCATAATGCAACAGAAACTTGTTAACCCCACAACTGTATGTTAGCACCCTGTACTTAGCATAAGCATCTGCAAAATAGAAAACGTCCAACAGGCGAAACAGAGGTTTATTAGTCCCATGAATAAATGTGAACACCTGGTAGTTGGCATGAACAGATCTATCTACAGTGAGTGAAAGAAAGCACCCAGAGAAACTCATACATAATCAACAGAAAATCAACAGGAAGACAAATTAGAAAATGACCAACAGCCACAAAAAAGGTCCAACAGGAGCAACAAATGTTTGTTAGCCCAGTGAATGCATGTTAGCACCCAGTGACAACTACTAGTTAGAGAGAACAGAACCTATAAACTCATACTTAATCAACAAAAACTCCAAGAAAATAACAGCCTTAATGTAATGCTTCTAATGTTTGACTGTCAAGTGGGAAATCACAGCAATCACATCATTACTACCAAAGAAAACGTTGTAAAATAGGTAGGTAATTATAATCAGGATATCCGAAATTACTCTTCTGTCTGTGTTTCAAACCCAGATGTGCTCCTATGTCTGGACTAAATAGGTACTCAGATTGGTTTAAATGCTGAAAGTCATGTCTAAGGCTCGTGAAAAATCGTTTTCCCCAAATAGTATTACTACTATTTTGAGCTTTGGTACACAGATGCAGTCATTATAACATTTCCAACTCATGCATTATCCAGCATCTACCCTTAATTAGCACAGCAGACATGTCCTGCTTGAAGTCCAACCTTATTTGTTATTACTTATCCCGGTAATGTTAATCTAAACTGAGGAGCTCCTCAAGCAGCTGGCTGCCAGACCTTCCCTTTTAACTTTCCAAAAAGCAGAAACAAGAACAACCCTTGATTTCTTTCAGACACTTTCTTCTTCAGAATTGAAGCCAAGAGCAGATGTGGTTCAGCATGCCTGTAATATAAACGTGTTTTCTACATCATTCAAACTATGGCGTTGGCTCCGACATCAAAACATGCCTGCGTGAATCAGGAAAGCCTGCCAGTGAAACATTTTAGCTTCAAGAACGTTACATTTAAGGTAAATCAATGTACTAACGAATAAACTCAATTAAACCGTGAAACTTTACGTTTATTTCTGTCACTCTATAACTAAAAAGGCAAAGCCACAGTTCAGTAAGGGCATATTTATTTGGCGAGGTAAATATTATAACACAGTAAAACTGCCACAAATGAAACATTCGGTAGTTGTAACTAGCCTAAATAACATTTTACTCCACGGGAAATTCACAAAAGTGACCTTTGTTTTTATTGTTTCATAAGTGGCAATAGTGTAAATGTGCTGGGGCTTCCATTTATTAAAATTCAAGCAGACTGTCTGTGTATTAACCCTGGCCTTAATGCTGTAGCAAATGGGAATACCTCTCTTTATTTAGAATTCAAGCAAGATATTTATATATTTTCTGGTGGTACTATTCATTTTTATATTAAGTATGAAAATCTTTCTCCATTTCTGTATCGTGCATATTATACTTATGCACAGCAGCAGGTTCATTGACAGTGAATGGAAGGCTTTCCTATTCACGGTCAATCACCACTGGACATCATATTAACTGTAATAGATAATGTGTTCTGGTTTCCTTTTCTAAATTCCATGAATTCCATTTATAAAGTATTTCTCTGTTTTTCTCTTTTTCTAGGATCTGCTAGTCGTCGTTGCATGCTGGACAATAATGGAGTTGCTTTCTGGGGTCCTCCGAGCTTCGCCAGATGCGTCTCACTTGAATATAGATATTTACATTTATCCGTAAGTTCCCCTTTTAACAAATATGTACTCAAGAGCAAGAATAATAGTGTGAAAAGATCTGTATAGTCTTCCAGATTATCTCATTTGAGCTAGTTTGTTGCAGTATCACCTTCATCAAACTTGTCTGTCTCATTAGTGGATTTATGAGAAGGTCTATTTTTACTTTCTGCCTCAATTGCTTCTTTTTCACCCGTCATGTACCTCTGTTCAACTTTCTGTTTTAAAAAGTTTACTCAAAATAGCGAGAGTGTCTTAACTCGGGGCTTGCCGGTATCTCTAATTAGCTTTTTTCCAGAGCTTTGCGCACACACTTTATCAATTAATGAACATAGCTAATGAATGTGTTCATCAGCCAGACTGTTTTCCTGCTCCGTGAACTTCAACCTCTCTCATCTCCTCGATGATGGCGGAAGGAGATGGGGGTCAGGGATTGTGCGTGACGGAGCTGATTGCACTGTTAGCTTCTGTTCCAACCTTTCATTAACACCAGGAGTCAATAATTAATTTTCTGTGATTGCTGTTATCTTCTGTTCTCGCAGGCTCTCTCTGTCTCTCTCTCTCTCTCTCTCTCTCTCGCGCTGCATTTCACATTCACACACAGTCTTGCTTTCTGTATCTCTGTCTCTGAAGTGATGAGATCCAATTTCTGCCTGAGAGCGCTGCTAGGTCTCTTTTTTGCTCACCTATTTTAAGCACAAGCACAAAAATCCAACTGTATGTACTCCTGTCTTGAAACATCCTCCTCGGCTCACATCCCAAACATTCCTGTGATTTCTTATGAGGAAAAAAAAAAACATGATCTTTTGGTTTGTTCGGTCTTTCTGTTTCTGACATTTTTACCAGCTACATATTTTTTGAATAAGAACACGTGTACCACATACAGTAAGTGCCAACGGGCATGCATATAATCATCTTGACTTGTTACAAGCAGAGGTGAAACCGTCAACGTTTCTCATAATCTCTGTCTCTCTCTCTCTCTCTGCACATTGTAGTTACGAGAGCATCTCGCGAAGGGTCAGAGGACCCTGGCCGGGGAGGGCATGTCTCAGATCGTAAGGAGTCTCCTGGAGCTCTTGCAGAGGAGGAGCTACTACAGTGGCGACCTTCTCTTTTCCACGGAGATCCTGCGAAATGTGACGGACACCTTCAAAAGAGCAACCTACATCCCACATCCCGACGACGTGCAGGTAAGCGGAGCCTTCTTGTGAAGCTCCATCCAGTCACAAACCATGCTAAACACGGGGTCAAAGACACACACTCTCACACACACAGATACACTTGCAGCACCTCCAAATGTATTCAATGTTGAAGCTCCACTTTCTACTGCACGCCGTGTGCATAACAATGAGCTCCAGCTACTCAGTTTTCTGTGGCCTCAAACCAGATTTTTTGCAGCGTTTTTCTCTTTTTACTGCCTGTAACGGAGCAAAATGTTCCTGCCTCAGTCAGTCATTTGACAGACATTAATATTATATGTTTTACAATATGCCTATGCACAGAAGCCTACTGTACTAGACTTGATAAAGGAAAAAAACACTGCAGAACCAGTGGCTGGTGGGTGCAGGTTAGCTACACAACAGGGGACAATGGCTAACACATTCAAAAACACATACAAATGAGATACCTACAATGTAATGGTCCTGCTGCATTAACAACATCTTCATCTTGTGTCTAGAAATTCTTCCAGGTAATCAGCCTCATGTTGGACATGGACAATCTAGAGAGATGGGAGGACGCCCACCAGGTAAGGCCTTCTATGTGTGTGTATGCGTGTTACTGTGAGTGAAGCCAATGCTGAAGTGCCTTAAACTTGCATTCTTTCTAATGGCCAGCAGGGGGCGACTCCTCTGGTTGCAAATAGAAGTCTGAATGTACTACTTCTACTTCTCACTTGATTTATTACCTCAGTAAACATTGTAAACATGAGTTTATGGTCCAAATCGCAAGATGGTGACGGCCGAAATGCCAAACTCGAGGCTTCAAAACGTCAATCCACAAACCAATGGGTGACGTCGCGATGACTACGTCCACTTCTTATACGCAGTCTACGATGCCTCTATACACCTTTTTTTACCATAATCAGTGATCACCTACAACTATTTCCAAAATGTGTGTATATGTGTGTGGTTAAGTTCTTTTTATATGCCTGAAATTGTGTGTAAAGATGGGTGTGACCACATCCCACATTAACTTTCATTAGAGTCATAAAAACACACCTGTTTGCTAAACACAATGGCTGCCCATGAATTATACCAGGTGTGTATGTGTGCACATTTGTGCGTTTTTGTGTGTGTGACCCAGCTTGATGCCCTTGAGTCGAGGTGTGTTTACTTGCCATCTGGACACAATAAACAAGCAACCAAATGTGATATTATGTCCCACTTGGTTACAATTTACCGCCCTGGAACACACTCAGCGGGCTAATGAATAAAAATGTTTCAATGGGTGGGACACGTCTCATGGAAAGTTTGTGATGGATTATAATTACGACGACACCGTGAGTGATGCTCACCTCTCTTTTTTTTTCGTCCCTCTGTCCACAGGTCACTCCCGGTGCCGCTTGGCTGATGAGGATATTAGAAGATTTCATTCACCTCATCGGAGAAGCCCAGAAGCCTTTCCAGAGTTTCCTGGTGGTTACCAACAACCTCAGTAAGCGTTACACACAATGCTGCCACGTGACGAGGCATCACAGAGTCAGATCAAAGATTATTTCACAACAATATCAATGTTTAAAGATGTTCACTTATTTAGATATTTTATAGGATTAAGGTTAGAATGTGGGTGTGAATTTTTACCATTATTTATCCTCAGTCACGCTCAACCAAGATCTTTTTTTGTCAAATCCAAACCACTTCCAAATGATCCATTTATCAGAGCTCAGCCAATAGAAACGCTCTCTCTCTCTCTGAAATGACCTGTGATTGGTCAAAGTAGATTTTTAAAGCCTGAAAACAGAGCCATGAGGAGGTGCAGAAGTGTAGTTATCTCTCAGAACACTTGAATTACAATATGCTGAAAGGTTATTATGGAATTTTTTGCCCAATGACGCCAAAACTATACTGTCTACTGCCACTTTAAGTACAGTACCTGAGTAAATATCCACCCGTGAATATAGTGCAGAGTCTCACTTCCAAAAAAAAACCCTTGTTCTTTAAGATGTCTTGCCTCAATTTCAACACTAAACATGACTCATGAGATTTAAGACTTTTTTTTCTTTCATTGTTTTTCATTCACCTCATCTTTGACCAGCGTTCTTTGTTTAAGCCCCAATTTTGCACTGCAGTGAGAGAATGTGGTATCTGTTGTTTGTCCAGTGATAACCGTCCAGCGAGAGCCGGTGTCAGCCGTTTCCAGCGATATCAACTTCCCCATGAAGGGTCGAAGAGGGATGAAAGACTGGGCCAGAACAGCGGAGGACAAGCTCTACATCCCTAAAGAGGTCTTCACCGCCCCAGCTGAAGGTAGGAGAAATAAGATGGATATCTACTGTCCAGGGGTTTGTCCAAACTTCAGGCTTTTTGGTACCAATCTGTGCCACTCATCCCATGTGCTGTGCATAAAACACAAGATCAATTGCGTTTGTTACAAGGGTTTTTTTCTAGAAAATAATAATTTGGACTGAAGAATCAAGGCCCAGGGCTCAGGTTTTGAGCACTAAGCTCATAACAGTGATTCGGGATCCGTCTTAGTTGACATCCTCGCTGTCAGTCTGGAATCTCAAACACGCGAGGACCTGTTATCACCCCACTCAACCCTCTCTCCGGCCAAGGTCGGACCAAGAAGCCATCCTAGTGTGAATTCACACACTCAAGAGATGTATCTCATGGAAGCAGATGGAAGGCTTTTCAAGGACGTCGAAGGGTAATGCTGAGAAGCATTTGGACTGTAAAGAGGCCCTGGAGGGCTTCTCAAGAAAGATGCAGGTCCTTTCATCTGTGAGGAAGTGTGTCGCATCCCCTTGAGAGCATCAAGTCCTCGTACAGTTTTGAAAGACGTCTCTTTCGCTTTTAGCGCCACAAGAAAGCTAACTGCTGTTAGTGTTAACTGCCGTGAATTTTTCTCTCCATGTGGTTTCAAGTAAAGCCAAGAAAACTAGCAAAGCAATTGTCCAAACGTAACACCAGAGAGTATAAAGAGAAAGAAGACTCCAGGAAGCATAAGAGCTGAAGTTGTTCAGGGGGAGACAAAGGGACTTAAAAAGAGCGGGAAGAAAGTGGTTTACATTAGATAAGAGAATTACTGTGGCAGATGCGATCCACTACCGACAAAGGCAAAGGTCACATCCCGCTGGAAATTACACTGGCAGACTTCCTGTCTGGCACCCCTCCCCGTGCCCATATTAAAGTTCAGAGAGGCTGCAGGCCGAGAGAGCAGAGCCGTCTGTGACCTGATGACACAGACTCTCTTTGATTGGCGTTCAAGACATCCTGTATGCTAACCTCAGGGCACCTCACCTCCACTCTCTCCATCTCTTTATTATGCACAATGTAATATGTTGTGCTCTTCCCTCCTTCTAACCATCCATCTCGCTTTTATGTAGCAGAACCGGTTTATGAGTTGTTTTGTTCAAGTTGTTTTTCCGGATTTTATGGAACAGCAAATTTCAGATATCTCAAAGGATGAATGTTAGGCTGCAGCTGGAGACAAACGGGTGTACAAAAGCTAGACCTTGTTTAATGCTGCTGCTTTGCAATGTTGTCTTTTTTCTTATTCTCCATTTATCCTGTCTTCTGTTGCTGATTTTATGCCTTTTCCCTCCATTTCTTTCGTTCATTATCCTCATAGATTGCGGCGGTGAGTGTTTTGTCTCTTGCAGTGCCTGTAGCGCGATGAAAGTGACCGGCTGCATCGCATTTACTCAGCCGTTTCCTCACATGATATTCGGCACATGCCATTGCCACTTTAGCATATGCTATTTGGTAAATTGTTTCATTCAAACTGCACGTCGTCTTTTGAGTTAGTATATTATTAGTACCCTTTGCCCCTGCGGGAACTCTCCCTCTTCCCACTGGCAGTCCATGAGTTGAGGTCTTCAGCTGATTACTATCAGTTTGATTGGTTCATTTACCCCGTAATGAAAGCCTATCTCAGATGGACAGCTTAACTACGTTCATAAAGGCCCCCATTGGCACCTTGTGTGTGTGCACGTGCGCACACAGTTGCACATACACCGCAGCCGACTGATAGGTTCATGAATCGCTTCACCGGGCAGAGGCTCGGGACTGTTCTTCACTGATTTTCGATGTGACAAACTCCCTCTCTCCCACCACTGTCTCTCTCTTTCTTGCACAAACACACATGCAGCTCGCTCGCTCCGTCGTGCAGCCATGCACCACGCATACATCCAAAACATACAAGCCGGCAATGACTTAATATTTCAAATAAGCCATGCTGGTACATGCATGCGGTTACGCTCCGTTAACTTTGAAGTATTACTCGAGCAACAATGCAAACCACGGGAGCTTCTGCTCTCTAATAATGGCATTAAAGACTGACTTCCTTAGATGCAGTTTTAACTGTGACTGTGTTCAAAATATCAGCAGTGAGCTAGGAATTTGACGATCGGTGCTGAAGTAAAAAGTTGTATATCTAATAGGAGTAGTTTGACATTTTAGGAAACAGGCCAATTTGTTTTTTTGACCGAAGTGAGATGAGAAGATTGAAGCCATTCTCATTTCTGCATTAAGCACAGAGCTGCAAGCAGGGGGGTGAATAGCCTAGCTCAGCTTAAAAACTGGAGGCGAGGGCAGCAAGCCAAATTGTTAGACTGGCTCTCTCCAAAGTATAAAGATACACCCACCAGTACATCTGACTAATTACTAATTAACACGTTGCTCATTTGTTTAATCCATACACCAACAGAACTCTTGGAATGACAATTTGGCAACTTCAATGTTAGGACAAGACTCCAGGAAGTCACTGCACCCAGCTTTATTTATCCAAGAAATACTTCTAACATGTAAGTCGCCATAAAACCACAACCTCTGTTTGCACAGTAGATACAGTGTGTTATTTCAGTACAGTAGCTATGGAGATGTTGGACAGAGACAGCCATTGCTCCCTGTCTAGCTAACAGTGGGTCTGAAAAGTGAAGCCAATGCGGAAGTGCCTTAAACTTGCATTCTTTCTAATAGCCAGCAGGGGGCGACTCCTCTGGTTGCAAAAAGAAGTCTGATTGTATAGAAGTCTATGAGAAAATGACCCAACTTCTCTCTTGATTTATTACCTCAGTAAACATTGTAAACATGTGTTTATGGTCTCAATCGCTAGTTTCAAGTCTTCTTCAATACAGTATGATAGCCGATAAAGCAGGGCATGGCTACCTTGTGACTGACAGGTCGCTATCACGACATTGTCCCGGTCTGGGAGTTGTCTTACAGTCTTGTCTTACAACTTTAGGCCTTTCACAGTGTGTTTTCAGTTCATGGAAGTTAATTATAACCTTTTGGTTGCCTAAAAATGTCTTATTCAGCATTCGGTTGTCCTTAGCTCCACCCTCTCATGTTACTCATGATTACAAAAAAAACAAGATGGTGACGGCCAAAATGCTGAACTCGAGGCTTCAAAACAGCAGCCCACAAACCAATGGGTGACGTCAAAGTGACTACATCCACTTCTTATATGCAGTCTAAGCTAGCTAAGCTAAGCTAATGACCTCCTGGCTACAGCTCCACACATTGCACGCAGACATGCTAGTGCTATTCATCTTCTCTTACCTCTTGATGAAAAAAAAAAACAAATATGCGTATTTCTTATTTTTATACTGTAAGAATCGACAGCTTGACCAGTTAAGAATGAGTTAAAGTCACATTAAAAGACATTCAGTGTGGAGTGATGAGTTCTGTAAGACATTTTAGTACAAATAATGAAATCACTGACCCTTAAAGGTAGCACTGTATAGTTCATTTTTCTCAGCTTGAGCACATTACCCTGTCAGTCTGTTCGACTGGGTGAAAGTAATGCTACTCTACAGCACTTCCATTTCTTGAAATTTTTCTGTGCTGTGTACAAAATTTGTCCAAAAAGAAAACAAAGAAAGAGAATGAAAAGAGTAACTCACACGGAACGGTTTGGATGCAGCATTCGATCTGTGATTAAAACCATAAATTATAGCTTTGCATCAACTCGCCGCATTTCTTTTCCTGACAAATGGCATATTAAAGTTCACAGCTGGTGACTGGTGGTTTGCCATTTTGCTGGATTACAGCTGACCACCAATCATTTAGATGTTCAGCGGGCGCAGAGTGACGAAAAGTCTGTTCATGGGAAATTAGAGTTTTGTGATTGAGTGCTTTTGTGGTATTAATCATCCTCTTGCGTGGGAGTGCCACCCCATCACACAGTGATTTAGCATTTACCCACAATACACCGACTTTCTCATTTGCATGCCTTTGCAGACACTGTCCAATTAGGATCCATCACACTCGCAGGCTTTCTCATGCTGACTTTGATCTGTTTTTTTGCCTCCTCACAGTCTCACAATTGCTTTTTTCTCCCACTGTCGAGATCTTTTTCTCTCTCCCTCGTTCGCTCCTCGTCTGTCTTGCATAGCTATCTCTCTTCCTGAGTATTACCTCTTCAGCAGGCAGACAGATTTTGGATGAGTCACCCAGTATGTCTGATACCATCAGCCCCCTCTGTCTCTTCCTCTCCGGCTTCTCTGTGCCGATTCTCCTCTGTCACTCCTCTCAGCCTGAAAGGGCAAAGGAGGGAGTGGCGTCTCTCAACGTGAACTCTTCCCCTTTAACTTTCCCTCTCTGCTTCCTTTCGCCTCCCTCACTTGAGACAAAGTGACATTTACAGAGGGACACTATGTCTCCTTGGGAGCCCCTGCTCTTTTTGGTGAAAGAACACTGAAGGGAGTGGATGGATGGCGAGGGGATGTAAAAAATGGGCTGTTTAAAAGGGTGGAGAAGTTGGAGAGTGGCAAAAACAACAGAAGAGGATGAGAGAGGGCGAGTACTGAGGAAGAAGGAAGAAAGGGGATTTGAAACGAGAGAAAATTAGAGAGAACATTGGAAAGACATTGTCCAAAGAGGGTGTGGACAATTTAACTTTAAAGAGGACCTATTATGCTTTTGTGCTTTTTCCCCTTCCCTTTAGTGTGTTATATCATTTTTTGTGCCTGTAAAAGGTCTGCAAAGTTACAAAGTCCAGTGGGTGGAGTTACTTTCCCCCCCACAGAAACACTGCTCCTGCACTGCCTGAAAAGCATTGATTGAAGTCCCGCCTTTTTTCTATAACGCGGTGATGTCATCAAGTAATGCATTTGCATAATACCTGCCTTGTGGCTAGTTTGGCACACCCTCAAACAAAGCTAGTTAGAGTGGAGCTGGAGGCGGAGCAGGAACTCAAACAGAGCGTTTCAGACAGAAGGTGAAAAGAGGTGCTGCAGCACAGCCGGTATGAGAAAAGTAAAACATTTTTGGAACATTAAAGCATGTAAACATGTTCTAGAGGAAACCCAAAATACATGTATGCACCTAAAAATAAGCATAATAGGTCCTCTTTAATCCATTTAATTGCATATTAGAGCAGTGGACTTGGTTTTTAGAACTGATGCTTCTGCTGAGCAATAGGTGAGCTGCTAAAAGGCAAACAAATCGACAGAAATCGTGTCTCCACCCACACACAGTGTGAAACCAGGATATTGTGCCTTAGATAGTGACATGTTTTCATCTCAGAATGCATAATAAATTAGTATGGAATATGTCGCTGTCATATCAAAGCACTGCAATTAACCGACTTGTTATTTGATATAGTCCACAGAGCGTCTGTCAGCGACAGCTCAAAAGTAAATATAAATTAACCTGAAATTGCAGGTTGCTGAGACGGCTGAAATCTATGCTTGTTTGTTTCACAAACTAATAGATGTGTTTGCATTGAGTTTATTTGTATCAAATTACCCAGTTTCAATGCAGGTCATCTCAAATCAATCACAAACATCAACACTCTCCCACCTGTAATTTAAATGTCAGATTAGCAGGTTTGATATTGTATGAGAAGTTTTGTTTTTTTAAATTCAAATCAACGTACAACCAACTTTGCTATATTCTTGTTGATATTTTAAATTTTAATTTGCTGCAATGACCCATTTATCTGTTTATAAAGTCTTCTTTTTATATATATATAGCCTAATAGTAAATATGAGTTCATTTCCATACATCTTTAGCTGTACTTGTTGTCCAAAAAAAATGTCTTGAGCATCCCGTGTCCTTGCACAAGATAACAAGGAGGTATACAGAATAAATGAATTGATGGAGAGATGGATTTATATTTGATTTTCAAAACGTTTTAGGCGAACCATGGCATCTATTTGGGCTGATCGGTCGCACATTTCCCTGTGTTTCAGAGACAGAGGTGGAGTCAGAGACTCCAATGTACTATGTCATCGGAGCCATCTTGTACAGGACGTTGGGCGTCATCTTACCGGCACCAAAGTGAGTACTTCTCATGTGATCATTTGTCAAGCTTTTCTCACCTTCTACCTTCTCATTTCTCACCTTCTCCTCCTGTCCTTTTGTTTACCTTTTTGTGTGTCTTTTTGTCAATACTTTCTCATCTCTTTTCATCTCCCTTGTCTCTATTTTTTTCTCTTCTTACTACCTTTCTATTCCTTTGCCCTTTCTTCTATTGCTTCTTCTCTCCATCTAATCCCGACTACCGGTTCTACATCCGTTTTCTCTCTCATAATGTCTCTACGGCCTCTCTTCTCTCCTTGCGTCTGTCTAGTTATAAGACAAATGTCTTGGATCTAAAAAAAAAAAAAGTGCATTTCCATGTTTTTCTTTTCTTTTGCATTGTCAATGTATTTTTGAATGTGTACAGTGGGCTTTGAATGGGTGCGGGCTTAATGGGTCCTGAAACTTGTGTAGAACTTAACAAAAATAGAAGATAAGAGGAATCAGGAGCTTGTCAAAAGGCCACTGTGATATGGTGTTTGTGCTGGCCCTGGGCCCTTTTATTCAGGTCAGTGCTCTTGGTCGTGGATGAGCTGGATCTGTTAAAACCCTTTTCTCCCTGTAGCTCTGCTGAATGCTAATAGGTCCAGTGTTTCGTTTTTACTTAGGCGCCGGCTCCGGCTTTCTTTCTTTCTCATTAGGTTTGTATTTCTGTGTGGTTGTTCTATGTATTTATTTTTGCAAACACACTCAAAAACCATCAAAAGCACGGCAGGGGCACTGGGTGTCTGATTCTGAGTACGTTCAGATGTATGCATGTGTGTATGACAAACAGGAGAAGAAAGCAACTCACCAGCATATTTTGTTTTCTTGTCGTTCAAAATCAGAGAAACAGTCTAAGACAAACTTGAATGTGCAGTACAGTTCTTAAAAAAAAAATGACACTCGTTTGTGTCCAACTGTGCGTGTCTTTCCAGCCCCCCTGCGGTGATCAACTCCAAGATCCTGACAGTGACGGTACGACCGGAACCACAACCCAGCAAGCCCATGGTGGTGGTGGAGCTGTCACCGCTTTTTAATGTAAGTTTTTCTTTTTAAATCTCTCATTTTCCCCGACCATAAGATCTGTCAGGCTATTAAATAAGCGTTATCAGTCGCTATAAGCCCCATAGATATGGGTTAATAGGGGCCTACTACACCCACTAGTAGGTTTTATCTATGTACCTACATGGTAGATCAGCGAAAGAAGCTATAAAAGAACATTACAGCAACCTCTAGTGACCCTAGTAATTATGACAGGAGCAGAAGCAGAAGTCAGGTGCTGTAGTATAGACAGCGTGAAACTCTATAAGGGTGGAGGTCGGGTCAAAGGATGAGACACAGGGCTTTCACCCAGGAGACCAGAGTTTGCCAGAAACCAAAAATGTGTAGTTGTCTTTGTGTTTGTAGTTATTTGAACCCAAAACACAATGTTTTTCCCTAAACTTAACTAAGTTTTTTTTTTTTTGCCTAAACCTAAAGAAGTTGTAGTTTTGTTGCCTAAACTTAAAGAAGTTGTAGTTTTGTTGCCTAAACCTAAAGAAGCCTTTTTGTTTGTGTTCAAATGGTGACATTTCATTCTGTTTGAATTCAATGAATTCATTCATGTTAGAACGTGTTGCTTTTAAGTTTTACTTTCACTTTTACAAGGTGGTAGGTGTAGTAGGCCAATAATGACCCACATCTATGGTGCTCATAGCGACTGATAACGCCTATTTAATGGCCTGATAACAGTCGAATCGGGTGGATGTGCACTGTTTTGTGTTTTCATGCAATACAAAAGACTGGCTGATCATGAGTCTTCAAGATTGAGATCATTTCTAGATAGTTTACAATATGTGAGAGTGGAGAGCATTACTCTTTCATTTTCATCATCTAAACTTTCCCAACCAGATGAGTTTTAAAACCACCAGAAAACCACTTACTTTCCCAGTTGCATCAAAGTGTTACTTGCAACAAAAATGTAAATTATTCCATAGAAGGCACTTTCCAATGCTTGTATATTGAGCAAGCTTTGGCCAAAAAAATAAATAAATGTGTTCAAGGCTTTAAAGGATTCCTTCTCTCCCGGCTGACCCATGCTGTTTCCTGAGTTCAGATGAAAGAGAAAGTGCTGCATGCTATAAAGCGCCATAATGCTCGTAGAATTGCCTGAATAAATGCAGACCCTTTTGACTTCCTTATATCGCGGCGTCTCCTGGCGCCTATTCGGTTTATATTACAGTGGAGTGTGTTATTATAAACGACTCGTGGGGGGTGTCTTCAGCGAAAAGGACTAAGTGCAAGTTTAATGAGAGGCGCTCTTCTCGACCTCAATAAGATGTGGGTTTCATTAGCCATTCTTGTGTGCAAAGGTGGGCACAGTTTTGAAAATAATGTTGAATATTTAATGGTTCTCTCTAGACGACACACACACACACACATATATATGTATAAACACACTTTCTAAAATCTTCCAATGAAATTAGTCTCTTGCTGTGTCAACCAGGACCTGAGGGTCAAAATTATTGCAGAGTGTTTCATTATAAAGACTTTGTATTCATTCTCCATCCCCCGCCACTCCATCTCCCTGCTTTAAACCTTTATGCTTTAAATTCATTACTTAATTATGGCATTTCTTTTATAAGCCTCTATCTTTTATCTTCTTATTATTCCGCTTTTTAATACGTTTGGCAAAGCAGTGGTACTCCAGGTTGCACACCCTCTTTCTAGAGGGTGATGTCTTAATGCTGATCTAAGCATGTTGCTTTGGACGACTAACCAGAGGCACCCACTGAGGATAGACGCTTGCACACAGTACTGTACTGTGGGTTGGGATGCACATATGTATACCATAGACAAGTGGTTCCCAACCTATTTTCCTTGAAGCCCCCCCTACTTGTATATAAGAAAAGCAAAGCCTTCTACAAATTTTCTGACATCATCCCTCTAAAAAAAAAAAAAAAAAACTCAAACAAAATCCTTGGTTTGAATAAATTTATTCAGTGTATTAAATGAGTTAGTCTTTTTTTGAAAGGCTAAACGGCAACAAATATTAATTGAATCCGAATATTTAGTTAGATAAAAACATGTTGTTCATTTTGGAAATAAGTACATCTATCTTTTTTCAATGAATGTTGACTTTTGGACATCACAACGCTGAGGATTTATTGAAAATGTTTGGATCACATGAGTCGGAAACAATCGTATGCAGCCATCAATGGAATCTACTTCTATAAATAACATAATACTGATGATATTAGTGTTGCCTGATCTTTGTCTGCAACTGTGCACAAATACCGTGTTTAAACAGAATATGGCCTAAGTAACAGTAGTAGCAGTAAGAGTTTTATATACAGAGTTATAAATTATCCAGTAAGTGTGTTATTATGTTTTTTTTAGCAGGTTAAAGCGGGTCATCCTTTAACCACTAGGTTAGCGGTTTGATCCCCAATCTACTACTGTCTGCATGTCGAAGTGTCCTTGAGCAAAATACTGAACCCCAAGTTGCTCCTTGGGCGCTTGACAGCAGCCCACTGCTCCTAAATGCTTGGGGCGGTAGTAGCACAGTCCATGGGGACTTGGCTTAAGAACCGGAGGATCGCTAGTTCAAGTCCCAGCACGGAGTGCGAACTAGTTCGCGCCAGTTCACTTCCTGGGCACTGCTGAGTTGCCCTTGAGCAAAAAAAAACGGCCACCTAAAACTGCTCCCCGGGCAGCTTTATAATAGCTGCCCACTGCTCCTAATATACCAGATGGGTTAAATGCAGTAGCTAAATTACACTGTGTGCTGTGCTGTGCTGTGCTATGTGTGAAAATAAAATTGGATTTACATTTACGTTATACATGTGCAAATCTAAATTACACAGCCTCAGAGCAGGCAAATCCTGGCGCACCCCTTGTGATCTTTGGCGCCCCCCTAAGGGTGGCCTAGGCCCCAGGTTGGGAACAACTGCCTCAGACCAGTGTCTGTGAGCACATTCGTATCCTGCTGGGATACTCCGACTACTTAGCATTACACTTTCAGAGATTCACAAGAGAAAAAAAAGGATGGCGAAAATCGATGCAGCACAGGCTGATAAATGCTGACCTTCAGTCCCTTTGGATGGGTCAAGCCCCATACATAATCAATCCTATATTTCTCATAAAGCACCTGAATAGTGTCTTTCATTGGAGCCTTCCTGCCTGCTAAATGCTCAAACGTTTTAAACTACATGTCCCCATTTCATAATGCAGCCTCTAAAAAAATCATGTCTCAAGTCCAGGGAAGAAGTTCAACTACAGCATAACCACCCTCGAGAGGACTAATTGACTAAAGTGATGTAGAAAATTAATTAATACTACATCTGAAAATGAATATATCTCTGCCATATAACAAAATGAAATGACATTGCAGTGGACAAGTGATTTGCATAATATTCATTTGGTTTCATTTCAAATGCAACCAGTACTCATATCCATAATTGCTACTTGAAATTAATTAGGGTTTTAGCAACTCTTAAAAGCAAAGTAGAAGACAAAAACAATCTTTTTTATAACCGTCAGTGAATACACAAATACAAAATAATTAGTATTTGTGTATTGCACTGAAGGACTAATATGATTGAAGCAGTTTTTCCACATTTTGGCAAGAGTAGATATGAAGCTATAGCCAGCAGCTGATTAGCATAGCTTAGCATAAAGACTGGATGCAGGGTGAAATGGTTAGCCAGCTGGCTGACAGCTGGCTAGCTGGTTTTGTCTGAAAGTAACAAAATGTTATCCTCAAACAGAGCCAGCTAACGAGCTACGTTCACCCCATTTTCAGTCTTTATGCTAAGTTAAGATAACAGACTGCTGGCTGTAGTTTATTATTTAATGGACAGTTATGAGAGTTATCAATCTTCTCTTCATAACCAGTGGGCAACCTCCGGTTCTGAGAAGTGAAGCCAATGCGGAAGTGCCTTGAACTTGCATTCTTTCTAATAGCCAGCAGGGGGCGACTCCTCTGGTTGCAAAAAGATGTCAGATTGTGTAGAAGTCTATGAGAAAATGAGCCTACTTCTCACTTGGTTTATTACCTCAGTAAACATTGTAAACCTGAGTTTATGGTCTCAATCGCTAGTTTCAAGTCTTCTTCAATACAGCATGATGTTCATTTAGTAAATGATGGTCCCATTTAGAGTCAAATAGACCATAAAGCAGGCTATGCTTTAGGGCGTGGTCGCTACCACGGCGTTGTCCAGTCTGGGTGTTTTCAGTGTTTTCATCTTACTTTAACTTGAACCCTTTCACAGTGTGTTTTCAGTAAATTAAAGGTAATTGTAACCTTTTTGGTCGCCTGAAAATCAATGTTCGGTTGTATTTAGCTCCACCTTCTCGTGTCACTTCTGGTTGCAAAAAAACAAGATGGCGACAGCAAAAGTGCTGAATTCGAGGCTTCAAAACGGCAGTCCACAAACCAATGGGGACGATGTCACGGTGACTACGTCCACTTTTTATAAACAGTCTATGCTTTAAACTCTAGGAGAGAAAGAAAATTATAAAAATATGTAGAAATATCCCTTTAAAACACCATTGAGGTTTCCATTATACTAAGATATACCCAAACTATAAGGCAATAGTACAAATAGTTTCTTTACATTCAGTGAAACTACTTACCAACTCAGCTCAGCTTGGCCTGAAATGTATTAGGCTGATGGGAACCAGTAAAGGAAAAGGAAGTGAAAGGGGAGAGTGTCTCCCGTCATGGTCTTCGGCTGCAGTAGATGTCGACCTTGGTCTTTGTAGAAACACCCAGCTAC
>CAKAOH010019977.1:63831-109790 GCA_916701665.1 Sebastiscus tertius
AGATTGTGTAGAAGTCTATGAGAAAATGAGCCTACTTCTCACTTGGTTTATTACCTCAGTAAACATTGTAAACATGAGTTTATGGTCTCAATCGCTAGTTTCAAGTCTTCTTCAATACAGCATGATGTTCATTTAGTAAATTATGATCCCATTTAGAGTCAAATAGACCATAAAGCAGGGTATGCTTTAGGGCGTGGCTACCTTGTCGCTACCACAACATTGTCTGGTTTGGGTGTTTTCAGTGTTTTCATCTTACTTTAACTTGAACCCTTTCACAGTGTGTTTTCAGTAAATTAAAGGTAATTGTAACCTTTTTGGTTGCCTGAAAATCAGCGTTCGTTTGTACTTAGCTCCACCTTCTTTTGTCACTTCTGGTTGCAAAAAACCAAGATGGCAATAGCCAAATGCCAAACTCAAAGGCTTCAAAACGGCCATCCACAAACCAATGGTTGATGTCACGGTGACTACATCCACTTCCCAGAAAGAAAATAAGAAAATGATGTAGAACTATCCCTTTAAAACACCATTGAGGTTTCCATTATACTAAGATATAACCAACCTAATAGTTTCTTTACATTCAGTGAAACTACTTACCAACGTACGTGCACGCATAAATATTTAACTTCTAAGGCAGTGTTAACCTATATTCATCTTTGCTCAGCTTGGCCTGAACTTTATTAGGCTGATTGGAACCAGTAAAATGGAAAGGAAAAGGAAGTGAAAGGGGAGAGTGTCTCCCGTCATGGTCTTCGGCTGCAGTAGATGTCGACCTTGGTCTTTGTAGAAACACCCAGCTACTGCAGCAGCTGCCTCAGGCTTTGTTCTCAAAGGGGGGTATAAGGGTCTCTGTGCACGGTCATGTCTTCACTGAGTGGACATCTGCTCCAGACTCCTCACATATTTCCCTGTGGTCAGTGTGTGTGTGTGTGTGTGTGTGTGTGTGTGTGTGTGTGTGTGTGTGTGTGTGTGTGTGTGTGTGTGTGTGTGTGTGTGTGTGTGTGTGTGTCTCTTTAATGGTGAGTAAGATGCAGGAGGCCATGAAAGCTCAATGTCCTTACAGTAGACCAGTAGACCCACACTCCCTCCTCCAGCTAGCCTTTTCAATTACAAAAGGCAGCTCTGGTTAGCGTTCCAAACATCAGCCATAAACCTTTCTGGCAATTTCATTGTAATCTAGTTTACTTTCATCAGTCAAAAAGAATTATCCACGTTAGGCTACTCCATTTCATTTTCTGAATCTATGATCTCTGATATAAAGTGGAAGGCTCCCTGAACCAGTGTGGTCTGTTACAGGAGCTCATTTCAACTGATTAGCTCACCATATCCACAGCCAATAGGTTCCATATTGTAGAAAAGTGAAATTTCCCGTTCTTTTTTTTATTATAAAGCAGGTCTAGCTGCTATATACTGTATATACTGTGAAAGTATCAAAACTAGGGCTGTCAAAGTTAACGCAATAATAATGCGTTAACGCAAATTTGTTTTAACGACACTAATTTCTTCAATGCATTAATGCAACTTTTGATTTTAAGATTGCAGCAGGGTCAGTTTTTAAAGCTAGAGTGAAGATACTGGCATCAAATGAAACTAAGGAATCCATCGGTACCAACCATGTGATACTAGCTTGTTGTGAAGGAGGCTAAATAGCGCTCTAAACTTAAGCTAAATTTAGGCAAGGAAAAAATGGCATGGCCATTTTCAAAGGGGTCCCTTGACCTCTGACCTCAGGATATGTGAATAAAAAATGAATTCTATGGGTACCCACGAGTCTCCCTTTTACAGACATGCCCACTTTATGATCATCACATGCAGTTTGGAGCAAGTCGTAGTCAAGTCAGCACACTGACACACTGACAGCTGTTGTTGCATGTTGTTATGATTTGAGCATATTTTTTATGCTAAATGCAGTAAGTGTAAGGGTTTCTGGACAATATTTGTCATTGTTTTGTGTTGTTAATGATTTTCAATAATAAATATATACTTACATTAGCATAAAGCAAGCATATTTGCCCACTCCCATGTTGATAAGCATATTAAATACTTGACAAATCTCCCTTTAAGATACATTTTGAACAGATAAAAAATGTGCGATTAATGGCAATTGAATATTTAAATCGATTGACAGCCCTAATCAAACTGCTCAGTCCACGGAAGAATGCACATAGCCCGTATTCAGAAATTGTGCCTTTTAAAGAGCTGTCAGGACTCCTGCAAGGTTGTGATGTCACAACTATACGGTCACTGGAAGAAGTGCCGCCAGTTGACACACAAAGTGAGTCATCGGCTGCAGTGATGCTGTGAAGACGGCCAGTCAGAGCAGACTGGGCTTTTTCGGGAGGGGGTCTTAAAGAGACAGGTCCTAAAACGAAGCGTTTCAGACAGAGGGTGACTACAGGTATATTCAGACAGACAGTATGAGAAAAAAATAATGTTTTTTTGCACATTAAAGCATGTAAATATGTTCTAGTAGGAACCCAAAGTACAAGTATGAACCTGAAAATGAGAATAATATGTCTCCTTTAAGCATTTTACCACCAAATGGCTACATGTGGTTTTCAATACCTTGGAAAAAAATGGCTGTTCCTTTTGATCGAAAAGGACAGAGCTGTACAGGTAGACACCATTATTACTGCTCATAAATGCAGCTGTTATCAGACACACGTAACTCCCTTTTGAGAGGCATCAGTCGACCAGACGCTGTCATTATGCGACGTATCAGTGCATAATGACAGGAGAGACATTGTGGGAGTACACGGATGTCACTCCTTGATGCATGCTGATTGATAGTTGAATGCTAACAGAGCCCCACCACGCTAATGCACGCCCAGGGACATCTAATGTCGGTGACGGTGGCGGTCTGCGTGCGGGGCAGAACAAAGCACCGTCATCCATCAATCTGCGTCGCCTAGCCTCTGATCCTGTGTACATAAACGTTGCATCATCCCGTCCTCTCTGGTCCAGCCATGCAGAGACCCCAGGATTCACTGATTCATGGGAGATCAGTTATGAAGTATTCAGAGAAGGAGGGGTGACCTTGCCTTTAGAGAAATAAATCCTCATAGTGCAGACTTGAATGTGCATCACCTCCTTCTCTCCCTTTTTGCTCATTTAAAACACTGTTGATATTCAGAAAACCTCCAGTTTGCTCTTCATTCAAGAAGAGGTCATTTCTTAAATTTGTTCTCATACTGTGTGTGGTGAGTCTACTTACAGTGGACATCATACTGAACAGAGCAGTGTGGCTGTGGAATTACTGCTATAATCCCCTTTACCATAAGGGGGAGCTCAAAGGCAAAGGGCCTAATGCAGGACTCAGGAAGGACCAACAGCCTGGTACAGAGAGAGGGATCCATTTTCCTCTGCATCAGTGGAGGAATGGCATCTCGATTGTGGTTACCTGATTTAGTTGCAGATCAGTCTAACTCTAAAGCAGTGATTCTCAAAGTGAGGTCCGGGGACCTGCAGGGGTCCTTGGCTCACTGCCAGGGGGTCCGCAGAATAATTTGTAAATGAATAATACATTATAAAACTGTGCTGTATCCTTAAAAAGTGCAAATCTACAGATGGGAAACATTTGAACCAATAATACAAGCATTTTGTGTCCATTACTCCAACCTGCATTAAGTTTGGGCCAGAAACTCTGACTCTAAAATCACCATCTTTTTAAAGGTATATAAGTGTTATTAACTTTCAATCAACATTGCAAATTTAAAATTGAAATGTGTTTGTGTTAATCACTATGAAATTTAGGTTGAAGAGTTTTAGAATTCGGGATGCACCAATCCGACTTTTTCAGTCCTGATACCGATAGAGATACCTGGGTTTTGGACATCCGCCGATACCAAGTACTGATCTAATACCAGTGTTTAATTAATTCATCTGTATGCCTCACTGTGTGGAAGTGACTGGGATCATGTTTTTATGTGTAAGGCAACATCGCGCTCGACTTAAACATTGCTTTCCTTACTTTGTAAAACAAAATGTAACAAATAAATACATAGATGACATAACATAAATGTAGTGAATTGTTATTTGTTATTAAAATAATTAATCTTACAATAACAACTTGGCAAAAAGAATCTTAAAAATTATCAAGAATTACAATTTAAGTGTTAACCCTTTTTTTATTGCAGCAACAACTTGGTCATATAATTTAGAGGAACTAAAATTCAAGTATATAATGTATAAAGTCTATAAACATAGAATTGAATTGAATAGATTTGCCCTATTATCACTGATATCCAATCCAGCTATTTGAGTCAGTATCGGCCCGATATCCAAACTGGTATTGGTGCATCCTTATTTAGAATACAAATAGTTCCAATGGCATCAAATAGTACAAATAGTAGTAAGAATATGCTTAAACGGAGTACGATTGAGAGGGTGTCCCTGGAAAATGTTCTCCCCTGTAAATGGGTCCCTGGCCCTAAAACATTTGATAACCCCTTGCTCTTAAGGAGTATTGGTCAGCTGTTTCTCTCCGACTGTACACGTACCTGTTTTAATGCTTTTAATTCAGGAATGAATGTAAGAACCGAATCTTGGATCCAGACCAGTCGCCCCACAAAGTTTCACCTAAAACCAATCGCAATCAAATCCTTACCAAATGAGGCGCGCAGGTCGAAAGGGCACGGACGATTCTTTCAAAAGCAATCAATGCAGAGATCACTGAGGATCACCAGTGGAACAAGTTGTGATGAGTCAGTTAAAGATATTGATCCCGTGATTGATTCACTGATTGAGTCATAGGGAGTCTTCCTTCTCCACCGCGGCGTGACCGAGCTTTGATTACCAGACGATTCACCTGCCTCTCGACCCCCCCCTCCCAATGCTTAGCTTTTGGCTCTGGCGAGTCGATGGATTAAGAGTGAGCCGGGTAGCAAATCACCGCCGTTTGGACCGCTGTAAGGAGTTGTGTGACTTGAATTTTTCTGTGGTTTTTAAAATGCTTTTAATCACCTCCTGGAATACATATGAGGATGTTTAGAGACACAGAATTTACTTGACCGAGGTGAGCCTTCACACACTCTGAAAGGGCCGGTTCATCACAATAAGTACTTGCTATACTTAAATACTGCTTCATAGTTGTTTACTTTTACTTTACTACTTCTCACTGTGGTTGTACTTAAGTAAAGATATTTGAATGCTTTTCCACTATCGGATGTTTATGACCCCGACTCGCTGTGTATTATTGTCCATGAAATGGCTTTTTTTTTGTTGTTGTTGGTGTCTCTTAACTCTCTCAATTCATTGCTCACACACCTTCCTCTCTTTTTGCAGCAGCAGCAGCTATTTGCTGCTCCATCCCCTGACAATGACTCTTTCTCCATCTCTCCCTCCCGCCGTCTGTCTCAATCCTTCTCTTTCATTGTCTGTTTACCTCTCTCCGTCGCCCATGCAGCATCACTCTTTCTCCTCTGGCAACGAGCTATTCTGTCTTCGCTCTGCCTCCCTCCCTCTCTCACTCATCCTCTCGACTGGCAATAACAGCTTATCTTTTCTCCCCCCCCTTTCCCTGTCCCCCTGTATCTTGCAGGGTACATCAGATCCACAGTGCGTCGTCTGGGACTATGGCAACCCGTAAGTTACTCTATGTGTGCATGTGTGAGTGTACAGTGCAGCAAGGCATGTCTGTCAGTGTGTGTTTGTGTTTGTGTGTGTGGGTGTGTGGGTGTGTGTGTTGATGTTTATCTTGTGTGTGTGCTCATGCCCAGTCAGATTAATTTCATTAATGAGCTGAAAACAGTCTAATGAAGTTCCCTGTGTTCGTGTTAATTGAATTAGTCAATGAGAACAAACACCATTCTCTCTGTGTTGCTAAGAATTCACAAGAAACATCAGTCAGAGCTCCTCATCGAAAAGCAGGTTTTCCTTTGTTGCAGTCCTCTCTTTTTCAAAGTTTACCTTTACTCACACTTTGTTAGAGGTTTAATTCACAATTCTGTGTAAAAAAAACAACAAAAAAAACTGTGAACATTTGGCTTAACTTGAACAATCCAGTTTTATGTCACCAGTGACCGACCTGCAGCCTTAATTTTGACCTGATGGGTTTTCTCTCATTTGTCTATGTAGGCCACTGACTCTTTGACGTTGATGTATGTGGATTTTGTAGTGAACTACATAATGAAAAACCAGCACAATTGATCAGATTGAGCTGTTTTTAACCATTAACCCACATAGTGATTACTCTTTTTGTCAATAACAAAGTCAAACTTGTTCAGCACCATTAAGCCACTGTTTGGTACCAGGTCATGTTTGAATGGCCCATATATTCTACCCATGCCAGTATAATTGAACGGATGCAACCCCGTCTCCTACAAAATACAGTAATATAACTCTTGTTTTAGAGTAAATGGATGACGTTCATTCGCTAGTTCTTTTTTGAGGATGCCATGGTTGATAAGGTTGGCATTGGTGGAAGGGCATATAAAGCACCACTGCATGTTGTTAGGTTTAGGTCACTAAATCATTTGGTTATGGTTAAGAAAAGATCATGGTTTTGATTGCATATTACAAAACTTGACACATCTTGTCACATTAAGTTTCAATATTTAACTATAAGCAAGTGCTTTGAGTTGCTTAAATTTTCCCGGGAAAAGATTTTGTCAGGACAATTAATTGAATATACTAGTGCATTACCTATTCGGAGCACGCGCCTGTCCGGAACAGGTCGATTGCTTGGCCTCTCAGAAATTCAGCTTGCAGCGTTGTCGAGAACCGTGGTATGGCTGCTTTTACCTGCTAAGAGTGAAGTTGATTGGATGAACAGTTCTCGATATATGCAAAGGGGCAGTCATACAGACAGAGATTCCTTCCTTTATAGGTAGATGATGCTCTTAGAGCACCACCTATTGGCTAAATGGCACTAAATTTGCCAGGTTAACTCAGACATCATATCTACACGTCCACCAAATGTGGCCGCAATAGCACTTGAGCTAACTTTGAGCGGCAGCTACAGCAAAACTGTGTAGAATATCAACAATCCAAAAAAGTTACTTTTTCCAGCTTGGTCCAGAAATGTTCTGCACCAAATTTGGTGATAAATGCTCAAAATGTGTAGGAGGAGTAGCAAAACAAAAACAAAAGAGACAGAATTAAAAATGGCAGAAAATCTATCGAGACGCAACTAGGCATGGCTTATGTGAATAGTTTTGTCTGGATCCACAAGATTCAGGGGAAATTTTATTTCTGAGACTTACGATTCAACTGTCACAGGCCAAAACGTAAAGTTCATTGTTATAGCGCCACCATCTGGCCAAATTGCACCATATTCAACACTGCGCTTCATTGGGTCCTGAGCAAAGTGTCAAGTGTTGTGTCAAGCCGATCGGATGAACGGTTGTCGAGATATGTGAAGGACACACAGATGGACAGACAGACAGAGATTCCTTGTTTTATAGTTAGATTGACGTTGAGCGATTGGCAGATACCTGGAGTGTGAACACTTCGTGTGTAGGCAGTGAACATTTTGCAGTTCCGTTCATTAAAAGTTAGCTTGTCATTTTGAGCAGTTCATTCTTTTCTCAGCATCAAGATCTACTTACTCACTTGTTCTGGAGCTTTCGAGCGCATCACATGGCTGTATTGTAATTGTATTTGCTAATACAGATTAGTTCTCTATGAACATCATTTGTAAGAGCCAGATTTGACGGATGAATCTTCGACAGAGCAATTGGCTTTGATACAGTGAGACTTTGTCATCGCAGTGGGCCTCCCTGTCTACTGTGACAACAAGATGGACGACAGACAAATTCCGGTCAGCTCCAGCGTCCCCCTCGAGATGACATTATAGCTTATCCAGCTCTGGAAGAGCACTCTCCAGTGACCAAAGAAAACAATGGAGCCCGCAGGTTCACAGGAGAGCATAAGACATTTTGTAACTCATCAAACTACCCCTCTCCATCAAGGTAGGAGAGGAACAAAGCTCGGCAAAGTCAATTAACTAGCCGGCAGATTACAGCTGCAATCAAATTAAATTCACAGACGTTACGAAGGCAGAGAGCCAAACAGAATATAAAGTGGCGAGGTGGCGGCGATGTCTATCAACCAAACATGCTCAAACTGGGAGGAATGTGGAAAACATCCAAATGTGTTTGCCGGGGATAAGGTAATATGTTTGCAGACACGCACAGTAGGGTAGCTTAGAGGCTTTCGCACACAAACACACCACCAAGACCTAGTTAATGTGACATGCACTGAAATGCAAGCAACAAAACAAGAATGTTCCAGTTATAATAACTGATTCTGTCTTAACCGGCAAGAAGGGAGATATTTTTAGCGCTCATGTCAGCCATTTCCGCTCTCCTAAACTGACAGGGATATTCATGATGTCCATCGGTTGTTTACATTTCGAGCTAACGCACAGACTTTGACCGTCTCAGCGTAAACAGCCTTGGGTCATCACAACATGCTGTTCGGGTGCACAGATGCTGCTCGGAGAGGGTGTGAAGCTGTGGAGCGAAGCCAACTGGTGCGCTTCAATTAAAATCTGACGGTCACATATGGAGTTTATCATCGATACATTTACCAAGGGTGCAGAAAAAGGACACCGATGTGGCATGCGTATACACACTCACTGCACTCTGTTGGTATTTCAATCCTCCTCCGTTCGCTTGTCGGCGCCGGGCAGCAGATCTCGACTGGAGCTGGGCGGGAGCGTGCAGTGGATACGGGCAGAAGAACATGTTGTACAAAAGCAGCCGTTTGTTTGCTGGAGGATATCACCTCTCTCAACCTGGCTGTCTGTCGAACTGAGCCACGGGCTTTGAGGTTGAGCGGGAGGCAGACAAGAGGTGGAGATGTATAGGGATGCGGAGGAAGGGCAAACACGGCGGCAGCCGAGCCAGACAGCAGAGGGGAAGAAAAGTTCAGCCTCGGAGACGGAAGAATAACTTTCAAATCTATAACCTGTATACGGAGGCTATGTTTAGCACGCACAGATGCACCCACGTTCAAAAAACGGATTATACAGTATACGGCATGTGTATCTCTAATGCACACATGGGTAATGTATACTTACTTAGAGATCAGAGGCTCAAATCTCTAAAGCCTACCCGTCATCCCACACAGTTGTCTGTGTGCGTATTTTTTTCAGCAGTAGTGATCTATTTAGAAATCTGCGAGCAATTTCAGCCCCCCATTCGCACTCTCTCTCTCTCTCAGCTGGCTAAGTTGGCCAACAGTTTGTGGCACTCACAGTTCATCTCAGTATTTATGTGCGAGTGTTTATTTATTTATTTTGCCCCTAACAGTCCCATATGTCGGCACCATCTGCCCGCCCAAATCGCTGCGCTCGCCATCCCTCCCCGTCTTCCCCCGTGCGCCCGTCTCTTCAACCTACTCTCATTCATTATTGCCTTCGAATAGATACTGTTGTGTTTAGCTCTTATTAAAGTTTCACAAGGTTCAAAACCGGGAGCTCAGGTTCAGTGGAAACAAAAGGAAGCTATTAGGGGTCAAAATGTACACATTTTCCGACCATGTTTAGAGGAAGTCATTTCTTTTTGTCTACCTTGAAACCAAAGTCGTTTTCTGCTTTCTCTCGCTAACTATCTCTCTTCCACGGGAAATGATGATGTTCGGCTTCTCTTTGCTGTGTGGTTTGCTGACCTTGCCTCCGGCGTCTCCGTGCTTTGACCCTCACTCTGCCTCAGTGTGGGATATCTGGCTGAAGCCCCACTGACACACACACACACACACACACACACACACACTCACTCAATGTACAGTGCAGCACTTATCGTATGGCTGGTGCATTATAGATCGGCTCCGTTAGATTGTATATATGCGCCACTCCAGATGGGGCTACACCGATTCTATAGCTGCTACTTTTCAATCAGAACAAACTGCCCGTCTATAAATTATACATTGCAGTACTAAAATATGTATTCATCCATCACATATTTCATATTTTATTGCTAATAAGCATAGAAGCAACATATTCTCATACAAATGAGAGCTTGAATGCATTACAGGCAGGTCTCTGGGCGATCTCAATTTAAAGCGTGCTTAAAAAAACATGACCCAGTAGTTAGAGATGAATATACACTTTAGACCGATGGATGACAGTAAGCTTGTGAAGGGTTGAGGGGTCACTTAATCCTATTTCTAATCCCCAGTGGTCTTCAGCTTGATCGGGGATCAGTGGTTAAAGACCCAAGCACCCCACCCTACCCACACCGCCCATCACTTCCATAGAGTAATAATGGCTCGCTGCGCAGCGCAAGTAGCTCTAACATCCTCAATCTGACACGGTAGATTGAGGCTCGCTTTGGGCTCAGAGACTGATCTGGCACTCGCTATCAGCTTTGGCACCGGCAGGTCTCAACCTTTAATGAGGTAAAAAGTCAAAGGCATATTCAGCACACTGCCAACAACTAGCTGGACACAAATCTGGCCGAAATGTAATCACATTTATTTTACAAAAAAGGCATAGTGGCTAGTTTTGACCTTAGCCAAGTGTGTGACACTTTTTTTATTCTCGTGGCAGCGTTTTGGACATTTATATGCCACTGATTACTCTCCGGTGTAACAAAACAAGCAAGTCGTAGCTAATGTAGTCTCGCGCCGCTATAGCTACAATCAGAGATGAGTAGCAGGCTACAGAGGTCTCCCTCACTTCATTCTAACTCCACCACCACCAGAATCTTTTAATTTTTCAAACTTGTAGTCTTCAGTACACCACCTCTTGCAGGTCCAATGCATTCTGGTATACTTCAGCTCACTTTGACCCAGTGAAAAGTGAAGCCAGTGCTTCAAACTTGCATTCTTTCTAATAGCTAGCAGGGGGCGACTCCTGTGGTTGCAATAAGAAGTCTGATTGTATAGAAGTCTATGAGAAAATGAACCTACTTCTCACTTGATCAATAAACATTGTAAACATGAGTTTATGGTCTCAATCTCTAGTTTCAAGTCTTCTTCAATACAACATGATGTTCATTTAGTAAATTATTGTCCCCTTTAGAGTAAAATAGACCATAAAGCAGGGTATGCTTTAGGGCGTGGCTACCTTGTGATTGACAGGATGCTACCACGGCAGTCCAGTGTGGGTGTTGTGCGTGTTTTCGTCCTTTCACAATGTGTTTTCAGTTCATGAAAGTTAATTGTAACATTTTGGTTGCCTAAAAATGTCTTATTCAGCGTTCGGTTGTACTCTAGCTCCACCCTCTTGTGTCACTTCTGGTTGCAAAAAAACAAGATGGTGACGGACAAAAAAAAAACAAATTTGAGGCTTCAAAAGAGTCGTCCACAAACCAATGGGTGATGTCACGGTGACTACGTCAACATCTTATATAAAGTGTACTCTTCGACCCTGAACAGGTTAAGTGGGTATAGAAAATGGATGGGTGCTATAGAGACAGTGTTATCCCTGAGGAGAAAGCATACAGCTCAGCTTATAAATAGCCCACTGTATGTTTACGTCTATACGAGGCAATAGCCGCACATATTACAGCATGTACCAGATAATACAGTGCCTATCACAGGTGCATTACACAAGACCAACAGATGTGTTAAAATATTGTAATAATATTTTGGCCGTGAATACCTGTGTCGTAATAGTGCAGAAAAAAATGGCTTTTATGTCACCCCATCTGAGATTGAAATGCCTTGTGTTAATTTGCCACTTTACAAAATATCCACTTGTGCATATTCCCTGTCATCACAGACAACCCCCTTACACAGGAACACACACACTAACACACTTAACAGCCACCAGAAGGAGGAGGAGGAGGATGTGGGGGGTGGAGGGCTGATAGGGCTTGCTCCACTTTTCCATCTGACAGAGCAGAAGGGATCAAGACTGTGTCAAACAGCGAGTCAGCGCGGCAAGAGGGAGTCGGCCAGTAGGGCTTATGTGGGCTCTGTCTCCATTGGGCGTTACGGACGTGGACAGGCTCTCAGCTCATTCCTCCAGCTATCACAACAGTCCTTAGAGAGCGCCTTAGCATGGTAGCTTCGATTCTCGGGATGCATCGGGTTCTTGTTGAAGACAGTTTAAGTTTAAGGGTATACTTTTGTAGCTGTTTCATGATGAGATCAGTTTAAAGTATAGTCTTAGGTCCAAATTTGAACTTTAGATATGATTTCTTTCTGCTACTGGACTTCATGGAGAAGTGTGGGCTGCTCGCTCTTAAGAAAAGTTTTTAGTGTGGGTGATGAGGTTATGTAAAGCAGGTTTGGATTGTTAAGTTTTTTTTTTTTTTTTACTTCATGCATTATTTGTATTGATTGCGTCATCATGTGACCAGTGGGAGTGGAACGGTGCAACTGTATCTTACTTTACAGCCAGGGATAGCTTTTAGAACTGTTTCCCTTGGGCAAAGAGGATGTTAGGCATTTGTAGTGATTAGTATTTGACGTTTAGATTAGAAGTAGAGAAAAAAGAAGACCATCAATTGGAATACATTGCCTTTTTCACTGCTGGACCTTAACAGTTTGAGAACTACTGGGTGAGTAACATCTATACACCCTCAAAATCTGTTTTAGGTCATTTTGTGGCTGTTGTGTAAAGGTCTCCTGACGGGTTTTGCACTGATTGTCAAGTGCCGTATTTGCTTTTTGCTTATCTTGTTGACTTGCACATTATCCTCGCACATTATCCTCTTTTCTGTCGTGCAGCTGGAAGTAGGCTGAGAGGGCACTCTGTTAGTGCTTTGTGAGTTATCCCATGGGCCTTAAGAGTCCTCTTTGAGCTTTGAGCCCCTGACAAAATACTGAGTATTCAGAGAAACCCACCACATTTTCTACGAGATGTAACATTTTGAAAACGTCGGGTTGCAAAGTCAATACAAAAAAAAAAACATATTTTTATTTGGAATGAGGATGTAATAATCCATTTTCAGCTGCCACTTTCTTCAGAGCTATGCAGCGTGTCCATGTTAACACAAAATGCAGGCAGTCAGGACAGCAAGGCCATTTATGGCTGTAGCCGAAACCTGCATCTCCGCTTTTCTTGTTCGCTCACTAGCTTGCACACCAGGAAGAAAGTTAATCCTAGGAAAGAAGCTTATAAATTAGCCCGTGGCCATGCCAGAGAGCAGATTGTGGCAGTGGAGGTCAATGACAAAGCATCCTCCTCGCACGAGAATCAGAGAAGAAGCGTGGAGTAAGGTTTTGTGAGACAACCTCACATGTCATGGGCCACAAGAAAGACAAGAAGGATTAAGCAAGAATAGTACATTTGTCTCTATTAAAGATCTATTCAAGTGTCCATTTAAAGGATAGGGAACTACAAATCAATGAATATGTACTGGAGAAATAGTGGAGTTGTAAACTTCTTTTATATTCTATACGAATATTTCGTTCACATCTCTGGCCTTGTGATGGCTCCTCCCTTCATTTTCTTGGTGGTGTTTTTTTTTTTTGGAATCCTGTTATCCCAGTGTTGGGCAGTAATGCGTTACTCAGTAATGCATTACTGTAATATTAACGAGTAACAAGTAGTTACAGTAATTGTTAGGGCTGTCAATTGATTAAACTATTCAATCTTGATTAATCGCATGATTTTCCATAGTTAATCGAGATTAATTGCAAATGAATTGCACATATTTTATCTGTTCAAAATGTACCTTAAAGGGAAATTTGTCAAGTATTTAATACTCTTATCAACATAGGAGTGGATAAATAAGCATACTTTATGCAAATGTATGCATATATTTATTATGGAAAATCAATTAACAACACAAAACAATGACACATATTGTCCAGAAACCCTCACAGGTACTGCATTTAGCATAAAAAAAATATGCTCAAATCATAACGGCAAACTGCAGCCTAACAGGCAACAACAGCTGTCAGTGTGTCAGTGTGCTGACTTAACTATGACTAGACCAAAACTGTATGTGATTATCATAAAGTGTGCATGTCTGTAAAGGGGAGACTCGTGGGTACCCATAGAAGCCTTTTGCATTCACATATCTTGATGTCAGAGGTCAAGGGACCCTTTTAGAAAATGCCAGTTTTTCCTCGCCTAAATTTAGTGCAACTTTGGAGCATTATTTACACTCTTTCTCGTCAAGCTAGTATGACGTGACTGGTACCAATGGATTCCTTCGATTTTTAGTTTCATATGATGCCAGTATCTTCACTCTAGCTTTAAAACTGAGCCTGCCACAACCTTAAAAATCACAAGTTGCATTAATGAGTTAAAGAAATTGGTGGCGTTAAAACCAATTTGCATTAACACATTATTATGGCGTTAACTTTGACAGCCCTAGTTTTGATACTTTCACAGTTTAGATATAGCACCTAGGTCTGTTTTATAATCAAAAAAGAATGGGAAATTACATTTTTTTACAATATGGAACCTATTGGCTGTGAATATAGTGAGCTAATCAGATGAAATTAGCTCCTCTAACAGACCACCCTGGTTCAGGGGGCTTTCCACTTCATATCAAAGATCATAGATTCAGAAAATTAAATGGAGTAGTCTAGTTTCAAATGATGCCATTATAGTCACTCTAGCCTTAAAACTGAGCCCACTACAACCTAAAAATTGCAAGTTACATGAATGCGTAAAAGACATCTGTGTTAATATCGCGTTAACTTTGACAGCCCTAGTAATTATATTACAGTTCAGGTTGTTCTCGTACACTGTTGGTAGATGTGGCTACAAAAAGTAATGCACTGTAATTCGTATGCATCCACATAATCAATTTGTCACGGAACTTCAGTTGTGCTACTTCCAGTGTTATTTCAACCCAAATCGCAATTGTTTCCTTAACCTAACTAAGTAGTTTAGTTTCCTAAACCTAACTAAGTAGTTTAGTTTCCTAAACCTAACCAAGTTGATTTTTTCCAAAACATAACTAAGTAGTATTGTTGCCTAAACTGCGTAACTTTGTTTTGAAAAGACTGGAGCGGAAATTGACACTTGTGTCACATGTTGTTGGGCAGCAAAAGTAATGTAGTAATATAACGAGTAAGTTTTGATACCAAGTAATAAATAATGTAATATTACTTTTTCAAGGAGTTATAAGTAAAAAAAAGTAGTGTTACACTTCCTGAATAACATTCCCAACACTGGTCATTCCATAACACGAGACACACATCAATGAATATTTAATGTTGGAGTTACCGCGGCATAGATGACATTTAAAAACATAATCTGTACAGCCTTGCACGTAAACATGGCAGCAAGCTTCAGATAATCTCGCAGCATGTTCTTGTGGTTATAAGACCCGTCTTTACACCAGTCAGCGGAAGAGAGGAAAGCTTAGTTCTGATATCTGGGTCAAATACATTTATGCATGCAGACACACATAAACACACACATACACTGAAATGCAAACACGGGCCTATACATTGTGACGAATACTGTGTAACTCTGGGCTGGTCAGTCCTGCATAATAGGTGGTACGAAAGGGGTGAGTAAGTACAGATGATTAGTGTCATGTGAAGATTTGCTTCAGTGCTTTCTAGCTGCATTGAGAGTAAAAGGCCAACGTGCACTGCCTCTGGTGAATGAGCTTTCTTGCTCTCTGGCGGTCGGGGATGTAATGTCTACTGGAATAGATGCCATAAGCCATAATAGATTTTTTTCTTCCACGCTTGTTTTTTTCCACCATTTCTTTGTGTGGCTTCAAACAGGAAACTAAATTCCAGGCATACATTCACACAGGCACAGAGCTCAAAAAAAGCAACAGCCCAATCAAAAAATCTATTAGATATGCTACCACTGTTGATTTCATTCTTTGAATATGAAAAACAAAAAGTCTGGCACAACCCGACACATCCAGTATGTGTTCAAAATACTTGTTTGTCAAGGTGGACTGACTTCTAGCTATAGACACCGATGATTTACCTTGTTCATTACACATGGAACAATGTGTAACCTCAGGATTAGAGGGAGACACAGATAAAGAGATGAAACACATGACAATCCTTTTGCCAGATTAAAACCCAGGATGTTGCATTTGATACGGTGACAGACAGCTGGGCCCCCAGGATGACCCGACCCTTGTGGATGTGGATCTGCAGTATTAATGTTGTTGAGTCGACTGTACAGTGTTATGCACCACTACCTCTGGCAGTAACTCAAGCACCTTATAGAAGTTTCAGGAGGCAATGGAAAGGATGCTAAAGGCCTTTCCACACAAAGGCCATATTTTTTTGTCAAAAAACTGACTCATTTTTAAAAATAAATACAACTTTACGTTGTGTCAATCAAGTTTACACACCGACTCTGAGGCACACCGACACTTTCGTCCGTCATTAAAGTTTTTGAAACAGGTTTGATTTTCTGTGGGGTTTTTTTTTTGCATCTGTTAAAAGGCAAAAAACGTTGTCATCCAAAATGGCATCTGATGAACATTCACTTCATCTCCCAGCACAAATCACCTTTGGCAAAACAAAGCATGTATGAATGATTATACAGTTGTAATTGTGCTCTAGGCAGTTGAACAATAGCTTTTTGCTAATGTCAATCATTCATTAGCCCCGTTTGGGACCAGCGCTATCCATTGGACCCACCCAATTAATTCAGTTTTGTTTGGTATTGCAAATTTTCAGCATGAATAGAATAATAAAATGCATCAGACTCAGTGTGCAAGGTTGCTGTATGTAACGTTTTTCATTAGATGATGGATTAAAAAAACAAATATGAAAAAAACAGACTTGACGTGCAAAGACCTAGTGTCTAATATGTAAACCATTTCAGGGTTTTCACTTATTTTCGTCTGATAAGACCTCTGCCCTGGTTGAAGGTAAGATGTAAATAGACCTTTTTTCACAGCAGACAGTAAAGCACAGTTGTTACTATTAGCATTAACAATGGCTCCATCAGTCATAACAGTGTGACCGTGGGCCAGCATGCACAGTGAAAATTGCCTATTATTACATGTAGAAACCAGACTTCATGCACGATGAAAAAGGCCTATTATTACATGTAGAAACCAGACTTTATGCACGATGAAAAAGGCCTATTATTACATGTAGAAACCAGACTTTATGCACAACGAAGAAGGCTTATTATTACATGTAGAAACCAGACTTCATGCACAATGAAAAAGGCCTATTATTACATGTAGAAACCAGACTTTATGCACAACGAAGAAGGCTTATTATTACATGTAGAAACCAGACTTCATGCACCAATGCAACATATCATCATACAATGGTTTGTATGATAACTTGCGGAAAGTTATTCCTTCTTTTTCATGCGTTTTCCTACAAATGTCCAGTAACACATGACGCACGTGTCTATTTAATAATCTATTTAATAAACTTCCATCTTCACAGGAAACAACTTAGTTAGGTTTAGGCAACAAAACTACTTAGTTAGGTTTAGAAAAAGGTTGGGGTTAAGATAACACCAGAAGTGGTAAAACTGAACGAGGAAGTTACCCCAAACATCGGTCTCCTGGGTGAAAGTTCAGTGTTTTTTGACCCACCCATCCACCCTGACCTCCTCCCTACGCGGCCCTACTACTTGTCGTTCTTTATACTTCTTGGTTCACAATTACATGGATTACATACGAATCGATTTTGTGAGATATATACGAATTTCAGTGCATTACGTTTCGTAGGTATAACTACGAACGGTGTATGAGAACAGCTTGACCAATGACAATGAAAATGCTGTAAATTATCCCGCCTTAACAGGGAGATGTCAATCAAGCACAACCAAGCGGTCTAATCAGGCAAATTAAGTGAAAAAAACCTGTGTGGGTGTACCAGTGGGCGCTTAAATTACTGCATGGGTGCTGGAATATTATGTTTAAGCATTTATTTTTATGTTTTTGTAATTTCAAATTTCTATTCATGCTTAATTTGTGGAGAAAAGAATCGGAAAAAAGTGTTAAAAACATGGCATTTCACATGCTTGACCGAACATGCAGGTTGTTATTGTATTGTCACCATTGATGCTGACGTACAATGACAAGTTTTAACCCATTGCTACTGTGTCCACTCGAGGCCACTTACCTCCATGATCCTTAAAATCCCTCTCCACTACAACAAGCCCTCTCCTTCCCCACAAGTCCCTCTGTCTATGACTCATTAGCTCTCAGGTTTGCAACGTGTGTCACCAACTCTCACTCTGTTTTAGACGATGACTACTCAAAGTCCTCTTTAAAAAACAAAGCACATCAAAACAGACTATGCCGTATCTGTCACAGTTTACTCAATGACTACACACTATGATGTACTGAATATTAAACCTGTTCCTACTATCTTCTAAAGACTTTATGGCAATTTGACTTGAAAGTATTCTCTGTGTAATGAGGATAAGTTGTGCGATTTGCATGCTGTTGATTTCCATCTATGTGTGAAATTCTTTTGTAATCCCTCAATGCTTTCTTCATCTCTTTGCATTTATTGCCCTATCCCTCCCACATTTGTATCTTTTTTTTATCCTCTGGTGTAATAGCGTGGCTTGTCTGCATTTCTGACCACTGATGACACAAATACAGAGACATTATGAAGGCACACTTTATCAGAAATGAGCAATGAGAAACCGAGCAATGGACACAGGGCATGCAATTTTACTTCTAAACTATATTTTTTGGCTACGGCCATCTCATAAATCAGTTTTGACAGCGTTTGCCAGCAGCTGAAATTAGCTGATAATGCTAATCCTTATTACATCGATGACAGCTATGTAGAACAACATTTTCCCATGTAAACGGTTCAAATGCTTAGCAGTGACAAGATATGAAATGTTGCCCACATTGCAGCACATTAGCTCCTGTATCGTAAGGCTTAATATCTGAATTCTCTGTCCCTTTACCTTTAACACATCATGTCATCTTTGTCTGTTGATGATAAAAGGTTGCTTTGGATGAGAGACATTGGCAACACATCACTCTTCTGTGTGCTAAGCAGATGGAGGGGTAGCTTTTTCAGTGACTTTACCTCCACACAGCTCAACATCAAGTTAAGAATTCAAAGCATGTTCAACCTTTTTTTTTTCTTTCTTAACGGGGTGCAATTGGCTTTCATAGCATTGCCCTTTCAGTCAAGGGTTGGTGCCAATTTATTCTCAGTAGACATAAAAGGTCAATTTACGCTTTTGCTCAGGAAGTTTTTCCTATTTTTCTTAACAGCTGCAACATCATTCTACAAGCAGTTATAGGGAACAAATTGGAAAGCATTGAAATATGCAACTGTGGTGGCTATTGTACTGTACATGTATTAGCCAGCACACTGTTGAGAAATGATGTGTTAGCGCTGTTGGTTTCATCACAAGCACCGCATAGCTTTTAGGTTTTTTTAGCCATGCTACCAGTGTGGCTGCAGAGATGGCCCACCACTTAAGTCCAACTATTGGGTGGATTGCCATGAAATTTGGCAAACACATTCATGTTCCCCACATGATGAATTGTAATATCTTTGATCCCTCACCTTTTCATCTAGTACCATCGTAAGGTCAAAAGTTTAAGGCAGGGTCGGGGATCTTGAGAAACTAGCAAGAGTACACTAGATTTTTAAAAATAATCCAACCAAAACCCAGAGTCCAGCGTTGCCAACTCTTTTCCAATGAAAGTAGCTGGCGGCACTAGCTCCAAAAGTCACTAAATGTAGCGAGAAAGTTGCCAAGTTGGCAACACTGACAGTCCGTCACTTCAGGCCTTCCTCCAAAGCCACTCCCCCAAAATTATCATTACAAACATAAACGTCATCGTAATGAACTTGAATGGCGAACATGTCTCTTGTTAGTACTCAGAGCTATCAAGCTATCAGCTTGTGGAAGACTCTGGTGATGTGCAATGCACGGGCAGAGTGTGCACAGGCAGGCAGGTAGCCCGTCCAATCATTACATTTGGGGCTAATGAAAAGATTGGCCAGGATTATTACAGTCCTGCTACAACCACATATACTGGATTTTTTTTCTTTTTATTATGAGAGCATTTGATTTATTCGAGTCAGGATGTAATGAGAATTTCAACTAATATAACAATAATAATTCTAAAATCTTTACCTACCCTACTTTTAATTTCTCCAATATTTGTTTTAGGACCAGACACCTGCACAAATTCTGACTTTCCCTTCTGGCCCAGCTGTACTTTGTGTTTGGTGCTAATTAGCTCATTTCAGCATGCTAACATGCTAAACTCAGATGATGGATATGGTAAACATTACACCTGCTAAACACCAGCATGTCATTGTGAGCATGTTAGCATGCTAACTTAGCATTTAGCTCAGAGCACTGCTGTGTACGGCCTCATAGAGCAGCTAGCGGGGCTGTAGTCCACCAGGGGTTGGCAACCTATTTGATAGGAAGTGCTATTTTTAAAATGTTCTTTTCTATCAGTGTGCCATACCAACATTAAGGTTACCATTAACTTTAATTAACACACCGTATCAAAGTTAAAATCTCCGACGGATCTTTAATTTTATTTCACATAGTAACATTTAAAAAAAAAACTTTTTCTCCCAAAATCAGGACATTGTAATTATATATGAGAGCACTATACGAGATTTCATCTTTATGAAAACATCCACATCTGAGTTGGTTAACCCCAACCAATCTTCCACCAATCTTGTTCATCAACATTAAACTTAAATTCTACAAAGAAGGCAACAAGTACCAGACCAATCAGAGGCAGAGTAGGGTGGATCTTCGCTAGGCCACGCAACTGCCAATGGCTGTGAAAGAGATAATTTGGCATGCGGTTGACAGGGCACTTCAACATTTCTAAAAAAAACTCTCTTGTACACTTATTGCTAGAGTGCCATTGGTTAAGCTACCACGTGCCAATGGTGGCACACGTGCCTACCCCTGTAGACTCTTAGTCATGTTGAGTCTATATGATATGTTTTTGGCACTGTGTAATCCCCATGTGCACTGAAGGGATAAGTACGTGTCAAAATGAAGCCAACTCTAACATCCATTAAATAAAACTTGATTCCTTGTCAAAGTCAAGACCAAACACCAGATGTATCGATTATCGCAATGCTACCAAACTAGGTGGCGTTATGTATATTTGCCCATCTCAGCATTTGTTTGGATAATGCCAGGTTGATATCTTTTGCAGTCTACATTTAAGATCCATAGCCTATAAACCAGCTATACTGATGATATGTACACCTGTTTGTACATCTGGTACCTGTTTTCCATGATGAGAGGGGTCGGCAACGGCTCCAGGCTCAGTAAAGTGCTATATTACAAAAGTAATACAAAAGCCATGTCCTTTTAATCTTTCCTCGCCAGCTATAACCCCCGAATGATAATTTAATACTTGTATGAGCCCAGCGTGGCCTAGAGCAGTAATGTGTAGCTGTAGTGGACATGTAATAACAAAGATCAGGGTTTGCTCCGACTTTGTGGATGAAATAAAACGAAACAAAAGTCAAATCTGGCTTTTTGTTGAAAGACATCAATACCAACAATCAAATCTGAGGGTCAGTTCAGCTTGAAATTCAGCAGTGAAAGCATCAAGGTCACAGATAATGTGTATTTCTGCGTGCATGTTGGTGTTATCTTCAGCGACCCCCTGTCGGGAGCTGGCAGACAGTTTCTCATTACCCAAACTTCCTCTTTGCTGCCAGACTGGCATAGAATACTTGATATGCATGTGTCCTTGTTGTTGGACCGTTTGTGTCAGTAAATGAACGGCATGCATGTTTTCACATGTGCATTTGGCACACCGTACATCAACTGACATGCATAATTCAGTACGCAACATTTGCCCAAGTAACACACAATTATTGATGCACGTGTAGTCAGAGTACATATGGCGATGCTTTCCTGGTGTGAGCAAAGCCATTTGTACATACTTTATTAAAGATCTCTTGGGAGTTCACTCACAAAACTCACATTTTCTAATCACGGATGCAAGTAACGCTCAGTGGATTACACATGTTTTTTTTTGTTTTTTTTTAATAAGAAATGTAAATATAACCCAAAAACCTTTGTGAGCAAAAATGCCTCACAGAATGTACACGCTTTGGAGGATTTCCTCATAAAAGGTAACACATATATATTCTCTCATTCACTCTATTCTTGTCGACACACACAGAAAAACACACAAAGCAGCGCGCCATGTTGCCACCTGTCAAGCTGTCTCCGGGCTTCACTGTTGTGACTCGTTTTCCGATCTTCAGTCTTTGAAGTGTCACTGTGCAGATGATGATCAGCAGGGAATTGTGCTCACATTTCATTACTGACATTATGATTTGAGTGTCGTGTGTGTGTGTGTGTGTGTGTGTGTGTGTGTGTGTGTGTGTGTGTGTGTGTGTGTGTGTGTGTGTGTGTGTGTGTGTGTGTGTGTGC
Organism: Sebastiscus tertius; assembly: GCA_916701665.1. NCBI lineage: Eukaryota > Metazoa > Chordata > Actinopteri > Perciformes > Sebastidae > Sebastiscus > Sebastiscus tertius. Next base: position 86,045 of record CAKAOH010019977.1, read on the forward strand.
GTGCATTCCTTCATGTTCAGATATATACCTTTGAGAATTAGCATTGATACATACTTGTCATTTAGTGTCACACTGATGACGTTTGAGTGGCCTGTCATAGCCGAAGTATATTTAGTCTTGAGTGATGCATTGTACTGTGCTGTTAACATGATGCCATTGGCGGGTGGTTCATGTAAGTTTTAACGTTATTTGTTTGCGTTATTGACAGCAGAAGAAACCGCAATATGACTGGGGTTTTTTTAAATATATTTTTTATATATTCTATATACTCTATTATCTGCATCTTGACTTTGTATATATATATATATATGTATATATATATATATATATATATATATACATAGTCACAATGCAGAAACAATTCATTAATTGTTCATTTGATTTTTATACTTGAGTTTTGATGAATAGATGGTATCAAAATAAGACTTATGGTTTTGCATCTAACCTTCAAAATAAAAGCACAAAAGTTTCAAAAGTTAGAAATGCATTATAACTGATTTGTTTATATTTCATGGTTGCATCCATAAAGAAAGTGCTTAGTGAAAAAGATGAGGAAGGAGATATGTATATATATTATATACACCGTAGAGCAGGAGCCTGTGGTAACTGTAAGATGCAAATATATTCGAAAAAATAAACAACAATATTTGCAAAGAGAAAATCATATACCTTTATGTGTTGAGTGTGTGGTTTCTGTCAGATTTAATGCTTTGATAATGAGGAAAAATACCATAATATGTGATCATTTGACTTGTTGGGTCTTCCCATATTACAGGTACACATGCCATTTATGTATCTCAGCTAGGGAAGTGAGTGTCTCTACACTTGGGCAACTTAAGGAATTATTCTTAAGTTATACACATCTAGGGGTATCTTGTAATCATTTTTATGTTAAACTATCTGTCTGTTATTTCTCCAAAGGCAGGGTAACATAAAACGTAAGATACCATAAATACAAAAAGCAACAAGCCAGCTTATCATTTCTCATAAAGTGAAACTGCTGCCAAAGCCTTCCCTCGAGATGTAAACGGTGCTCAGATACAATATTGCCAGTCAGAGCCCATATATTTTCAGTGTATTGAGTGATTTGGAGATTGTAAATATTATGCAAATCTTGATATGGTGAAGTCCATATATAGCAATGACTTAATTACATTTTCTCTCCATCCGCTGTAGAGGGTGCTCATTGCTCTAAGCTTGAGAGGAGGTAATTAAGTTCTCCACTTACGCTTCAGTGGTGAAAGAGCAGTGTACACCGTGCAGTCTGCAGTAGGTTAACATTTCATCTTTTCTGCTGTGATCTTTATATAGGAAAGAACCAAATTAACAAATATAATCTGTATGAAACAAGTTTCTCAGCTTTTCTTTCAAAATGTCTAGACCCCAACAATTTTAAATGGTTTCCTTATTTGTTTCATTATTAGTAGTATAAGGTTTCTTTTTTTTTCTTCTTTTTTTAAAAAGGATTTTTTTTTAAATAAAACCTTTAAAGACCCTGGAATGTGGCTTAATGTCTTAATGGTACGTGTCCTCAGGATCCGTCCTTCTCACCCTTTCCATTCATTGTCTATGTATTGCAGCCATGCAATGCATTCTGGTAGCGTAGCGTTGCGTTTCAAGAGACAACCATTATGTTTCCCGCTCCTCATTTGCATAAAGTTGAGGTCTAGGCGACTTTAAGCAAATCAGGGGCGTCCAATGCAACTCGCTGCCTCGGGAAACTCACGGAAAAACTTGATCTCAAATGAAGACGGATTCAGCAACGGCATGGCTTATTTCTCACGTAGAATGTTCTCATTAACACATTTCGGTAAACTGTTTTCGTAATATACAAGAAATAAGTTTCCAAACGAGCCGCCATGTTGGTTCCGGTTTTGAAAGCTGGGAGCAGCAGCCAGCGAGTGAAAGCATTTCGTCCAATCAGGTGCCTGGTGGCAGCCAATCAAGTGTCCACTGCTGAGATGCGATGTGATCCCTCGCTTCCAAAAACGCCCATGTGGACACGTACCATAAGCATTTCACTGTAATCATCATTAGAGTTTAGTCACTCAATCAATGGTCAAATAAACCACAAATGTCATCAGATTCTCACTCCAATGTTGCTAAATTCTGATTGGTGCGCAGTATTGACATCACTTTTTCTCAACTGAGCCACACGCACTTCAAACCAGAGGGCAAAAAAGAAACACAGAAATGTCTCATTTGAAATATCCAAGACTGTTTTGGCAGAAAATAGTGTGTTCATGTAGGATCTCATTACTCACTGTGAGAAGTTGATGGAAAAAAAATACATTTTATTGCTTCCTCTTTACCCATCAGTCATGGAGTTGACCTTCTTGGCCCCATCAGGACCCCTCTGCACAGTAGCTGCTCTTATATCTCCCACGATGTTTCCATCTGTCTCCGGGAGCTAGAATATAAGTATATCCAGGGTTAAACATAAGGTTAATGTGCAATGCGAGCTGCCAGGGTAATTAGTTCAGTTGGAATCTTATTGATCGACCTCCGCACTCAGCCTTCCATTGAGGGCATTTAGAGGGAAGTGGAAGGCAGGAAAAGGGGGGCCCCAAATAAAGGGAAGAGGTGAAAGATGTAGGGTAATAAAATGTACACGGTTCTATTGTATGACATTCTGGGCACTCTCTTGCCCGGTAACGTGTCAAAGCAATTGACCATTTAGTGCAGAATAATCCCCATCCACCATTTAAGCCGCGCTGGTCTTTGTTAACTGTTAGCTGATGAAACTCCTTTTCATTTGTCCACGAGGCCTCTTAGAGTATTCTTCCAGGGAAAAAGGGAGATGGAATAGAAAAGAACAAAGAAAGCGTTTAGGGTTGCTAAACACGGAGAGAACAAGCAGGGTCACATTGGCTTCTAATGCCAGCGGGGTAAAAGGAGCCTGTCAATGTGTGTGAGTGGTGATGACTACATATTAAACCTATGGAGTGAACGGGTGAACTCGGCGAACTTCACGGTCTACCCTTTCGGAAAGTTTCTGTCCCTCTTTCACCCCTTCTTTGAGTCGGAACTATATGGAAGTCATGTGACTGCTCTTTGTGTGTATTCGTCTCACAGTCACTGTTTATGTCTCCTGTGCCACCCTCCTCCCCACCCACCCCCTACCTCTTTCTCCCCACCTCCAGGGAAGCTGGCGCAGAAAACTGGGGCACAGAAGGCTGCCAAACGCTCGCGTCAACCACTGTCCACACCAAATGCCTGTGCAGCAGGATATCCACCTACGCCGTGTTAGCGCAGCAAGCTAAAGACCCGGTGAGTCACCTATATATGCATATCCTGATGTACTCTGTGGGACTTTGGGAGCTAACGTGGCGACTGCTACCAGGGGCCAGGTCAGTGACATGATGACTTACCGTAGTATGGATTTAGATGCCGTCCCTGTCAGCTAGATTTCACTGTAAAATACAGCAGGCTGTCATTTTTTTTTTTTTTTTTGTCTTTATATAGTTGTCTTACTTTATAACAAGCATCTTTCTTTGCACCACTGACAAGAAGAAAAATGGATGCAGACTGGAGACAGAGCTGTCAATGTTTAACATTGTCACGGCATAAGAAGCTATTTTGATCAGTGTGTCTTTGCTCGTCTAATTATATGTTGATCGGCAGTCACTTTCCACAAGATGCAACTTTTTTTTTAAACTTAAGTGAAGGTCAGGTTGTTTGTTCAGTGAGCTACTTCCATGTGACGGAAGAGGCGTCAAGAGAAAGAAAGAGATTTATTGTGTTTGTGTGTTTGTGTGTGTGTGATTGTGCCTGCAGCGCATCCAGTAAACCTGCGCTTCTATAAATAGTTCACGTGGCTTTCACGTGTGTTTTGACATGATTAAAGAAGGCTTTTTAGCTCTGATACGTTGACCAATCTCCTGTATTTGCGCTAATGGACATCCAAAAAACCTGACAGCTCTTAGTTCACCTTCCTCTCACGACACAGCCACCCTCTTCGTCCAACAGACCCTTATTCATTAAATGTATCCCATCCCACATCGTCACCCCATTTATCTCACACCTTCCTCCTATACACCTAACCCAATTTATTATTTATACCCACTTTCTTGCTCCCCTTTTTGTTGTCATTAATGTGTCCTCTTATCAGTTTCCCCTCTTCTCCTCCTCCTTCCTTTTCACCATGTTAACACTTTCAGTTGTTGTTCTCACTTTATGCCACAGCTCCTTGACTGCTGCGGTCACAAAATGTTCCCTCTAGCTGTGGCTGTTAATTTGTCTCCATGCTTGCTTGCACCTCAATGTCCACGAAGATAGTGATTGCATTAAATAACTAGAAGTAGACCTCCGCCGAGGCCATGCCCTATAATGATTGGGATCAGCTCCAGAGTTTTCTTCCTCTGCCCATGCTAAACCCTTCCACCAAGTTTCACAAAAATCGGGCCAGTAGTTTTTCCGTAATCCTGCTGACAAACAAACGAACCGAACCCAGAACATGACCTCCACTCCACGGAGTGTAGGAGATAGAGTTTAGCTAAATTATTTGTTGTTACACACTTGAATCTGAGGGGTTTTTTTTGTGGGATTTTCTCTCTCTTAATGGTTAGATATGGAGCCAGCAAAGCAGATCCCCAGTAAAGCACTGGAGGGTATCTCCAGGTGTCACAGAAATGGAATGTGATTGTGAGGAATGGAGGATTTTGGGAAGGAAATGTTCAACCAAACAGAAAAGGCAGTCTGGTCTCAGCTGGCAGGGGGAACTAAGAGAGAGAGAGACAGAGAGAGACAGAAATGGGCGAAGTAATAATACATTAACAACCAGTGTCGCTGCGACAAAGAGCTGTGGGCTTATGTGGACATCTATCCCCGTGTAACCTTTTCAGTGTAAAACATTGCCCCCATATAGCACTCACTGGTGCTAGGCTTTTAACATTCGCTGTTACATTACTGTTAAGGATGTCTTTGTCCTTACATACACTCTGTATCAAATATTAAAATGGGGTTGTTTCCTAACAGGTTCCAAAGACACATTACATAACACAGGAGTCACCTGGATAATATAATGATCCTATACTGTAGGTTTATGTTATGGGTTTTAGTTATTTCAGCTTTGTTTCTGAGACATTTGAAGTTAAAGAGGTCAGTGGCAGCTGCCTTGAACTTTCACTTGGATGGATCAAGTCATTAAATCCATCCAAACTTGGATAAGCATGTTGCAACTTGCTTGTGTCAACAGTGATACAGCTTGAGAGGGTGACACTGATTGCACCTTTAAATATTCAACGCTGTATTATTATATTCAGGCGTATGACTGACGTGATAATGCACAAGGCAAATGTTTGTAAAAACAACGACCCTCTTGCTTTAGGCGTGTCATTTTCACGCCTGTGATGACTGCAAAGTAAATGCAGAGGAGTGAATATGCTACGCTCAGAACTAGTGACACAGCATAAAAAAGGAGAAAAACTGCTTATGGAGGATGGGTCCAACAAACAAAGGACTTCCAACCAAGAGATCATTGTTTTGTTTTGTAATCTCCATTAGTGCAGCCTAGTCACACTGAAAAGTGTGTAATAGACCTGCCTGTCCACTGGAAGAAAGCGTATCAGTGTCACATTTTGTGTTGCTGAGGCGTGAATATTACATGCCCGCATGAAGGTGCAGTGTTTTGTAGCAACGGTTGTCACGTGACATTTGTCACATGTTGTGTAGTGACAGAAGTCTAACCTCCAAGCTAGTTACGTAGTATATAAAATGAGAAAGACCACTTATGGTAAGCAGGTAGGGAGGTGGATGGGTCCAACAAACATAGGACTTCCAACCGGGAAACCCGTGTTCGAGACCAGTGTTTTGTTTTTCACGTTTTTTTTCTCACTGACAATCTATCATCTGGTGGACAGGCAGGTCTATTACACTCTTTGGTGTGATAATTGGTTGGTTAATGATGTTTGTGACATGTTACATGATGTTACGTTGTTTCTGTACATGTTTTACTTAGTTTATGTACTTATCTTAAGCCTAAATGACGTTTTTCCTAAACCTGACTTGGTGGTTTTGTTGCCTACTGCACCGTCATACAGACGTGTAATATTCACACCTCGGCGAGGCAAAACATGACACTGACACACTATCCTTTGGAGGACAGGCGGGTCTATTACTTGCTTTGGCGTGATATCGAGTTGAAATTGTCGATGCCCTGCCTATGCTGAAATTGCTGAATAGACTTTATACTACAGTAGATGATATAAACCTCCAATATTCAGTTGGCTTGTAAGTTGAGGAATGTCTATACCATATTGTAGGAGTTATTATTTTATTCCCTTCTCCTCTTCCACTGGACATTCCCCCTCCTTTCTTTTTTTATTAAGTGTAAAGAGGGTCAGAATAAGGTGATGGCCTTCAGGTGGGTAACTGCAGTTATTCATTATTTTGTCCCTCAAAGCTTGAATTACCTCACAAGGGCCTGGAACCTATTACAGAACTCAGGCAGACATTAATTCCCATTATATGGAAAAACACGATGGCTGCGACCTATACGCCGAATGGGTCGTTCCAGCCTCTATTTCTGGTTCCTGTGACTCCTCTTCCAACTGAACAATATTGACTTGTGCATTTTTTTTCCACAGCAAAAGCAGGTCGGCCATGTTTAGTGAAAAAGGGCTAGGAGGGAAAACACATTGACTTTTTTGACATTTGTGATATTTGTGAAGAGCGTAGTCATTAGTGATTCATCATTGAACCCTCCGGTTCCACCATTAGACCCAGCGCTGAGGGCCGGAAGGTATGGGTCAGTCAGTCAGGAGCTGTTGTGGCCAGCCGCTGAGTGCACTTTGTTGCTTTAGGGTCCTCCAGAGCCGGCTTTTTATTCCAGCGGAGATTGGATTCTATAAAAGAGGAGGGAGAGACAGATTGAACTTGGCAACACATAGAAAAACCCAGTCACATCCAGACATGCAAACACAGACAACTAGGTATGGATGTTTGCACCTTCATACACCCACCTCGCACACACACCCGCACCAAAAATGCCCACGTAGACACTCAAACACGTACGCTGTGTCCAGGCTGTGTGGCTGTTGGAGCGGAGCTGAGTATCAGCAGCCCAGCTCTGACAGCTTATCCCGGGCCACGGCGCTAGGGACAAGGGGGGGTTGAGGATTAACCTCCATGTTTAATAGAAAAGGGAGGGAGGGGGGGGGGGAGAGATGGAGGGATTTAGAAGCAGTGCTGCCATTACAGGCCGTTTACAGTGGAGCGAGGGATAGCCAGTTAATCCTGTTTACTTTCTATAGCCTCTGAGATTTCCGTGTGTGTATTCTGCTGCGTGCGTGTGTGTGTGTGTGTGTGTGTGTCCGTAGAGAGACCTTCACTATCAGACACGAGACAGAGGTTGTTACTTTGGAGAAACAGAGGAGAGAGAGGGAGAAAGAGGAGTTGATAGAGGGAGGTCATGAAGCCATACAATAAACCAAGCCACTTAATTCCCCAAAATGACTGCAGTGGGAACACAAACCCTACGGATACGTCTGGACTCACTGCCTCCGCGGCGCTCATAGGGATCATGGGATTTGGAGTTGAAGGAGGTATTGGGGCTTTATAAAAGTCAGTTTAACATCTAGTGCCTCAAGTTAATCGAGTGAGTTATACCTCTTCGGTTCAGTTTTGGCAGCACATGAGGCTGCTGTCGTGTTGAAGAGTTGAAGTCTCTCAAACTTGTTTGCGTAGCTACAGTGGGATGCACGGCTTGTGCTTGCCTAAGCAGGTAACCGGAAATGCGAGGGAGAAGGTCAGCGGTTCACACAGCACCTGAGACCTCCATCCAGTCAGCGTGGATGAGTACACACACATGCACGCACATATTGGCAAGGAGGAGAAGTGTGGCGGGGGAGGCGCCTTCTGCATTTCCATAACTCATTTATAAGGCAATTACTGCATCAAAGCAAGAACAATATGTGAAGTGATCTCTGCTTCCGCCGTAAAAGGATTTCTCGGCAGCTTCTTTTACCTGCCAGGCTAACTGCTTTTGGCCCAATCAATTCTCACGAAATGATTGGCTCTACTCGAGTCTGTTTCCTCCACCGTCATTAGCGCTCGCCAGCACCTATTCAGAATGAAAATATCTCACAGCCGAGTCTATTATTCTAGAATTAATGGCCAAAGTGGCTGATTTGACTGCGGAAGGACGATAGCGATGATCGAGGCGCTACAGGATGGCAGCTCATATTTTAATTTATTATAAGTGGAGACAGTGTTTAGAAAGAAAACAAGGCCTGCCCTAGATGGAGCAAGACTGCAAGGTTACAGTATGCAAAATACCTTGCACTTGTCAACTGTAATTAAAAGAGGAGGGTTGCTAAAATTTATGAGAGACTCTGCGTGGAATTGCATTAGAATCTTTGGATCCCTCTTCGCATTAATTGAAGGTTAGTTAGTGACAAGGGAGATGATGAGAGAGTGTACAGGTGAAATGATTTAGTGGCATTTCTCTTGCTGAAGATCTATTAATGGCTGAATGTGGGTGTGACAGATTTACTTGGTAATTAGATATTTTAAAACTGAGCAGAAAGTGTTGTTTTTGACACATTCCAAGAATCGCCATCTCCAATTATAAGTATGGGGTTAAGAACAGTTTGGGCATGTATTTTGAATCTGTTTTTTGTATTTTCTTGTTATGTGAAAATACAGATTTTGTCCAAAGCAGGCATTAAAGGCAACACGGTCTCACAGATAACAACAGACACAATAACTAGGCTGTTCTCATACACAGTTCGTAGCTATACCTACGGAAAGTAAATGCACTGTAATTCTTATATGTATCCCACAAAATCAATAGGTATGTAATCCACGAATGTGGAAGTATAAAGAGTGACAAACGGCATGTAGGGAGGAGGCTCAAAAAACACTGGACTTTAGCCCAGGAGACCAGTGTTCGTGTCCCAAGTGAAACCAGAAGTCAATGTTGATTTGTCAAGTAACTTAAGTTATGCCATTTCCGGTGTTATTTTAACCCAAACCACAATCTTTTCCTAAATGTAACTAAGTAGTTTTTGTCATGTAACTTCTGTATTTATGTTATGCCACTTCTGTTAAGTACCGTAACTTAACTACGATCTTTCCTAAACCTAGCAAAGTAGTTTTCTTGCCTAAACCTAACGAAAAGTTGTTTCCTGTGAAGATGGAAGTTTATTTTGAAAAGACTGGAGCAGTAATTGATGCTGGACATCCATAGGAAAACGTACGAAAAATGAGGAATAACTTTTCGTAAGATATCATACAAACCGTTGTATGAGAATGAGTTGAAATAACATGACATTACAAGGACATTCCGCGTGTAACGAGGACGCATTTTCAGATTTTCATTTGTACGCCACGCAACAAAACTACAATACTGTCCGCAGTTATGGAAAGGTTTAGCGGTCTTTCTTACTTTTTATTCTACATTACTACCTCTGAGTGTATAATATTTACACGGATGCGTTTACATTGCCGTCAGTACAGAATACATGGTGTACAAATGACATGGCAAAAGCAAAAAAGGCGATCGTGGCATTCATGCTCCTTTTCCTGCCAATTGGCTGGTAGAGGATATGGAGATATGTCCTTTTGGTAACCTCGTGATTAAAATTGGATCAGATTTGTGCGAACCAATGAGGCCTGCTGTAGTATATACAGTATATAACAGTGCATCTTGGTGCTACTTGCTATAATTTAGAGCTTTGCATCGCATAAGGCCTTTTGTTTTGTAGCTGATACTCTACATTTTGCTTCAACTAGCAGTGCAAAACTCAAATAGTATGTAAAAAATACCTGAGGATAAGGCCAGCACCAGCTCTTGATATGATGACTTTACATTTTAAGTCACTGTGTCAGCTCTGCAGGTTGTCACACACTGACAGGCGACTTATGGTTTGTCTTGAGGCCACTGAAACCGGGGCCTGTCAAGTTAAACCCTCAAGGGCCAGCTGAATTGAGTCAGTTGAAGCATATCGCAGGCAGTGTTTACCTAGTGCCTTGACAGCAAAACAGGCAACTGAATAATAGGAACACTAGATTAGCAAGACGTGGAGTTTAACATCTCTGCAGTGGCACAGTCTGCATGTGTGTATGAGTGTTATTGCACGCCTATGCCTGTACCTTGCGTGGGCACAAAAGGAGCATATGATTGCTGAATTTCGAAAATGCCATGTTTTCGAGAATTATTCAGCATTTCATTAGCATTTTCACAGCCTACGTGGGGCTATGAGACACACTGCAAAGTACATGAGAGATGATGAATACCCACAATTGTATGCACTAAATACACACAGCTGTCTGACAGAGCATTCAAAGAATAGTTCACTAAGATTTCTTGAGTCGTTTTTTATGCTTTTTTCATGCTAATGACTTATTTCCAAGAAACTCATGAGCACATCTCTGGTAAACACGAGATTTAATGTGGTGCTTTTGTGTGATTCTTTGTGGAGAAACTCAGTTTCACAGATCTGTCGATTACAACAACTAATCGATAAGTCAAATCAGTGTTCGTCGACTAAGAATGTCTTTGGTTGAGGACAGGCCTATAGACCCTGAGACTGGTGTCAACAGAAAGACTGAAATATTGGTCAGGTGTTGTTATGCCTGAAACGACCTAAAGTGCGTCTAACCTTTTCCTGACAAGAACCTCTTGTGCAAGTTATAACTCGAAAGCAAAGGCTGAAGTGATGTCGTTATACCTCCGTAAAACCTCTGAAGGAAGAGGTGGCTGGATGGGTCACCAAGCTTGTAACTTTGACATGCTGTTTGCATCTCATTTCCTACCAACACTCAATATCTTTCCCAAACCTTAAAACTGCATGAACGGATTGTTTTGGCCACTTGGAGGCGGTGAAAACCAGCTATAAACATATTATACTGTATAACGTATTATCACCTTTTAAGTTGATAGGGGCACGTGTTAGCTAACATTTGCTTATTTACACATCCAGCCGATATAGAGCAACATTCATTTGGAATTTAGTTTCTGGCCACCTGATTGAATGTAGGTCCAATATTCACTCTCCTTTTAGCTCTGTTTTGCTTTCCACCAACTCCTTAGAGACATATCTGGTTCTTTAGCTGCTAAATGCTCCACTAGCTGCTTGCTAACCTTGTCTTTCTGGTGTTTAGTGCTGGACAAGTAATGGGTTTTTCGAGCTTTTCTCCAAAAACGACTACTTGCTGCGTCTATAAACAACACTGATTGTGGGCGAGAGTTAAAACCAAAGCAATGAGCTGACAGGAACACTAAATACAGGTGATAAATACCTGCAGTGTTTGTCGAGCAAATCCTTTTACATATCACAAGGTCATTTGATCCACTGTCAATATGAAAATATTGATTGTAGCACCAAGTAGTTTTCAATTTCTCCAGTACTTATATCTGTAAAACTAATGACATTCCTACCAACCTCAGCTGTACTTAGTGTTTAGTGCTAATTAGTAAATTTCTGTATGCTAACACGTTAAATTAAGACAGTGAACACGGTAAACATTATATCAACTGCTTAACATTAGCATGTTACCATTGTCTTTACAGTATGCTGGCATTAGCATTTAGCTCAAAGCACCACTGTGCCTAAATAAAGCCTCACAGAGGTAGCTAGCATGGCTACTTTCCAAATCGCATACTTTTTCTTTGAACTTTTAGTACAGCAGCTGCCCTTATAAAGTACATACTGTTGCATGTAGTATGCATATATTTGGGATATACTACTTCGTCATAACATCGCAGCTTGAACTTTGACCCTCTTGCTCATATATCCTCTGCACAGAGGATTGTGGGTCAGAATAGTCAGAAAAGCATGCTGGCTTGCATACTGCAAAATGCAACAGGATGTAGTAGGACATTTTTTGGCATACAGCATACTATGTATTGGGACATACTAGATCTTTTTCTGGCATACTAAATAGTATGGTAGATTAGGTATTGGAATGCACAGTTAGTCTTGTTTTAACCATGACCACAATCCCTCCCTTAACCTTTATAAAGTAGTCTTAAATTGACAAACCACACTTTAAAAAATTAATTTATGATTTGTTACACTATGCCCCACGTTAGGAAATGTAATACTTTGTCGGCGGGCCTCCCGACATTTAAGAAGATAAGTACTGATGCCGATGTGAAATCGTTCTACAGCAACACTAAACACAGACACCTCCAAGTTGGCTTGATTTAATAACTGATGGAGGTGGCGTTGCAGTGTGTGTGTGTGTGCGTGCATCTTACTTCATAGGGCACGGGCTAACCCTTGACATGAACTTTATATTAGCTGTTTTCTAAGGCAATGGCAAAAGCCCTACTTTGCCTTTTTGTTAAGTTTCCAAAATAGTTTTTAAAGAACTATTATACAAGAACTACTATATGCAATGGACTTTATTCAAGATTTTACCAGGGATAAAGCATTTGCATAGCCTATAATAGTATTGCGAGTCCTCCTATAATCCAAGCGGAGGATGCATTTTGCAGAACTATTTGAAACAAGTGCAGTATTCTGTAATCTCAGTCCTGTAAATCTACATGATCTCCTTTCAATAGAGAAGGGAATGGAAGTGAAAATAAGTAGTGAGGAGAATTGGATAGACCCACTGCTGTGGAGTAAGAGGTAAAAAGGTAGGGAGGAGGATGAAGGGGAGACACCAATAGAGGGAGAGAAAGGGAAGGAAGAGGGTGGTAGCAGGAAAGGTAGGAGTGGAGGGAGGAGGAGTGTCAGTGAGAGGAGATAAGTAGGTTAAACTTCCTGAGCTGAAAATAGCTATCTTCTCCATCACATGGTAGCCAAGCTGCCCAAGGGAGCCTGGCCATATACAGCAGAGCCTCAGCACACTCTTTCTAATCTGTACTCTCTCTCTCTCTCTCTTTCTCTCTGTGTGTGCTTTCCTCTCTTCTCACACACACACACACATCCACACACCCCGTCCAACTCCAACATAATATCACTACACCTATTTAGAGCAGGGCATTTGTGTGACACTGTAGCCTCAGGGCCTGATGTGTTGTGTTTGTGTGGGCGTTTCCTGTTTTGTTTTTTTCGTTTTTTTTCATTTCCTCCTTTGTAGCCTCCTTCCACGTTATGAAATTAGACGCTTAATCTCATCACATAACCTAACCGTACCAATTAAGAAAACCCTGTTGAAACAAATTGACACAATGAAGAGCTGAGGGACAATTTGTGGACGTATATTTGGTTAATTACAAGTAAGAGTGTAATTTATAGCATTACTCGCCTGGTAGCGGCTAATTTAAGACGAACTAAAAGAGACACAGAAACAAGACAAGGAAATTCAAAAGGCTTGTGTTTGTCATTCCCCATGCATCCTCCGTGTTTGATCTGTCAGACCGCGAAAAACCACAAATGCCTGCACATCCTTTGACCTTCCTCTCTACATAATATCAAACACACTGAGTCTCTGTTGTCTCCCACTCTTCTCCTAGGACTTTTCCTTTTTCCTGAAGCAGATGCTTGTCATATCCTTCCTCTTTCTCTTTTTTTTAGTGGGTCTCTCCTTTCTTATGAGGCGGTTTTGATTATGTTTCACCTTTATAGCCCTCCCAGTGTCTTTGTGCGTGCACGCTGTATCGGTATTCCATCCTATTCCATTTTTCCTCGGGAGAAAATTGGCTTCTTTTGATGGGCCAGGCAAAACCACTAAAAGAGGCGCTTTGACTCTCTTTTCTCTCAATCCATCTCTTCCTCCTACTACTCTTTGCTTTCTCTTAGTTGTCTTTAACTCATCCCACTCCATCTCTCTCTCTGAAGATCTCTCCTACTCCTTCTTTTCAGTTTGCGTTCCTTTTCTAAAGTCCTCTCTATTGCTTTTCCTCCTCTGCCTTTCGGCTCGTCTTGAATAGAGACACACAAACGCATTCACGCAAGCTTAGACACTGACTTTCAATTACTTGGCACATCTGCTCGGACGTGCCTTTGTGTGCAAGCATGTACTTTATTTGCTTTAAAAGACACCTTGTGCAGTGTGTGTACAGTGATAAATCTTGGGGATGAAAGGGAAGGCTAGCCACCCTAGGAGGTAAATTGAGGTAAATTGTGTGATTGAGAACTTTAAAGCGGGCCAAACATTAAGCCCATTTGGGACACGGCGGGGGGCATGGTCTCCACGCAGCTTCATTTGTCTGTTCCTCACCCTTTTCAAAGGTACTCCTCGGGAGAGAGGCAAAGCCCAGGTCCGCTGTACATCATGACCTAAATCGCTTAATTATGTATTATGGTCTAGTGCTTTTACCCTTGCGCGTGTGGAACTATACAATGGGGTGTAAATAGGTGCACAGCGGGCTCCCACTGTACATTCTGTGCAATTGGTTGGCTACCTGAACAAGTCCTCGTGACTCAGAGTGAATGTCTAAATCGAAACTATAATTATAATTAAAAGGTTTGTGTAGGTGATGCTGTAAAAGTTGCATTGGTGACATCAAAGTGGTCAAGGTGCTTCCAACAAATAGGAACTACTTAGTGTAATTACGTGTAATTATGCAGCTCCATCGAACATGCCTAATTGCATGTAATTAGCAGGTACAGCACAATGAAAATGGGGCTACCAAACATATTACACACTAAGGAAGTTCAAGAGTTAATAGAGAATGTAAGCGTGAAACAGGAAGTTTGCCAACACCTTGTAACAACAAATTAATTTAATCTATAGAGACGAAGAATCTAACAGGATTGATTACAATCAGCTATCACTCTCTCTCTCACACTTCAATCCATTTATCTGTCTGTCTGTCTGTCTATCTATAGATAGACAGATACAGTATTTCTGCCTGTCTGTCTGTCTGTCTGTCTGTCTGTCTGTCTGTCTGTCTGTCTATCTATCTATCTATATATCTATAGATAGACAGATACAGTATTTCTGCCTGTCTGTCTGTCTGTCTGTCTGTCTGTCTGTCTGTCTGTCTGTCTGTCTGTCTGTCTGTCTGTCTGTCTGTCCGTCCGTCCATGAATAAACCTTCGGACTTTTGCCCAGGAGACCGCTGTTTGTGTTCCGTGTGAAACCAGAAGTCAACGTTTGATTTATTTGTCATGTAACTTCCGTACTTAAGTTGCACCACTTCCATAGTTATTTTAACCCAGACCATGATTTCTTTCCTAAACTTAACTAAGTAGATTTGTTGCCTAAACCTAAACAGAGAATGCACGAAAAAGTATGAATAACCTAAGATATCATACAAACCGTTGTATGAGGATACGTTGAATTGTTCAGTTATGTCGTGGTATATGCTTTATTATTTGTCAAAATATGTTTTTATATAAAAAAAAAACTGTCTTTTCTCTTCATGTCAAATGTTACAATGTTTTTTCGTTGACTCATCTTGAACATGGGGATGTATACATAAACATATATCCAATGAAATGTGATTTGAGACGACTAGCTAAACCCACATATTTCTTTTCACCTTTGAAATACTGTACGTCACATGACAGAAGCTGAGGATGCTGTTTCATCGTGACTTAAAATGACCCATGTAGTGTTTTCGGGTATAATAAAAGCAAGCATTCTGTGGGATAATGTCTTGCAGTAATTATTAATTATCCATTTTCCCCTCTCTGTCCCTCCTCTTCCTTTCTTTCCTCACTCTCCTCAGGACATGGGTCCTGCCAGCATGCCCTCTGTGCCCCTCATGGTGGGCTGTGGGGTCTCCTGCACCGCTCTGCTCATCCTGCTGCTAATCTACGCTGCCTTCTGGAGGTAAACACGTACACTATTCCACTCATACCAATACATAAAACAGTGCAGTTTGTGTCTGTCCTCTGCTGTGCCAAATCTCCAATGAGGCCTAATAAGGAACAAATGGTTCAACTACAGCAGGGGGGTTGGTGATTAGTTTTCAGTAGCACACATGACAGATGGCGAAATCAAGCTAATGACTCTGTCCAGTGTCCAAAAAGATACTCTTCAGTCCGTCAATCTGTCATTAATACTTCTCTCATATGTCTGTCCCCTCTTTCTCTCGCTCTCTGCTCTGTAGGTACATACGTTCGGAGAGATCCATCATCTTGGTGAACTTCTGCCTCTCCATCTTGGCCTCCAACTTATTGATTTTGGTGGGACAATCTCAAACGCTCAGCAAGGTAAGGCACAGATAAAGACAAGGAGGAAAATTCTATTCCCACACAATGCAGCTGGATTTCCGCGTAAACCTTTTCTTTTTTTTTTGTCCGACACATTTATGATTCCAGTAACAGTGCTCTTGACCGAGCCTTTTATAATGCCGAGAAACAAGAGTGTCGACAAGGTTCATATAGTGAAGTTCTCAAAGTGGCAGGCTGGCTTGGCACACAGCACTGAGTGTTCTGACTAAGCAAGACTGCACAGTGTAGTGGTCAGTATCGATCACAATGAGGAACAAGGCAGAGCCAAGTTGAACTCCTATTCTTCTAAACAATAATGTGCTTTATCAGACTCCCTTTATCCACTTTATTTTGCGGAGGTTTCACTTTCCTCTGCTGAATAGTCCTAAGAGATGATTCATTATGACACCTTCTCACAAAACTAGCCCTTTTTTTGTAAAACGTCTCCAATGGTTTTATCTCTCTATATCTCCCCTCTTTAGGGCCTCTGTACTGTGACTGCCGCCTTCCTGCACTTCTTCTTCTTGGCGTCCTTCTGCTGGGTGCTGACGGAGGCGTGGCAGTCCTATCTGGCCGTCATTGGCAAAATGAGGTCACGACTCATTCGCAAGCGTTTCCTGTGCCTCGGCTGGGGTGAGTCTTTCATTCCATGACGAAAATTGCAATAAATGAAGTCACGCCTTAGTAACCTTTTTCTTTTCGAAGGTCACTTTTTATGTTGACAAAATTAACTCAATAACACTCTACATTCCTGTGTGTGCGTGAGAATAACGAGTGCACACAACATTTACAAGCATCAGCGTCTACAGTGTTTGCCAGTATGTTGCAGGTTAATGGCTTGAAATTCTTTAGTTTCTGCATTTTTTTGAAAGATACTATTCGGTATAATGGTGGCATTCACTACAACACGTAGGTGCTTATATAAGTTTCTGCCGCCGTCACTGTTACTGGAAATATGAGCTGTCTTTGTGTGCTGGAGGATTTTCAGCATAGCAAATGAAGACGCTTTCATGAATTGTATGCTGATTGAACCGCTGTTGTGTGACACGAATTTGTGATGGAGAGCAGCAAGACAGGGTTTTTTTTTTTTTTTAAATATGAAAATGTAACATTATGATGTTGTAGTGTTGAAAGTGTTGTGGCTGCATTATGCTCAGTAACCTTCATTTGTGCTATTCTCACTTATATCCCATTTTTCTTACTATTATTTGCTGCTTCAAGGACTCGAATACCTGAAAGACATTCATCGCAGTTTCTGATATAATGCCATCGAATACATACTTTATTTGCAAAGCTAGACGAGGATTTTGACATACACACTGCACACACTCGCAAGGGGTCACAGTATACGTCCAGAGTAAAAGATAATCTCACTCCTTTCAGCTGTTCATCACCTCTGTTCCATTCACACTCTATTATCCTGTCCTCACAATGTACTACAGCCTGACGCAACAGGGCACCAGGGATGTTCGAGGATAATCAAAACGCATGATAGCATCTGCATAACACCAGCAAGATGCTTTGAGATAGCCTTAAAAAGTGCAACTACAGCCTCGAACACCATCCACCACACACTCACACACACACTCACACACACACACACACACACACACACATACACACACACACACCGTCTGTTCATTTCACTTGATATTGATCCCACCAGTCTAATCTGCCAAGTCGCTGATGCCCTTACCTGATACAGAGGAGGGAGAATGTATAGATTGTTGTACAGTTGCAGATAGAGAGATACTGACAGTGTATGTGTGTGTGTGTGTGTGTGTGCAGGTGTGCAGTGGCAGCAACAGTATATAATTATCCGCTACACTTGCACATGAAATGCGTGAAACAGTCGAGGCAGAGTGAAAAGGGGATCAAAGAGGCTTATCCTCCTCGCGTCCGTTTCTCCATTTTCCACCCCAAATTATGTGATTGAAATCAGTTACCATGGCAACGGGAGATTCGGGGGGGGGCGTGACTGGATCCGTGTTAAGATTCGCAGTAGAGTGTGTCTGACGTAACGTATAGGTGTTTGCTCGCCGTATTACATATCGGTAAACACCAGATTGATGTTGTTGTTGTCTAATTGAAACTTTTCTGGTTAGCGGGCCGGCCTGGCTCCCCACCATCTTATTTGTTAATGTTAATGTGACTTTTTCTAATTGCTTTTCATTTGCAGCCATAATCACAGCTTTGTTAATTACTTGAATATTTCAGAGCCAAGCTCATTACGGGGCCCAGCATATTTCCTTCTTTTCCTGGCACACACTCAGTGACACTCAGTCTCACTCTCTTTCCCTCTCATTTACACACACACACACACACACACACACACACATGCAGACACACCCAAACTGCTTGATTTAGCTAATTAATGCATAACTTATTGACCTCTCCTGGCTATACAGCACATTTTTATGAACTCTCTTTTTATAATCTCACATGCCCGCATTCATAGTGTCACTCACTCACAGGTACGCTGCATGCTTGGGGCACCTATGGCGGCGTTAGTGTCCTGAAATGCAAAATCAGAGCTTCCAGTGAACTGGGATCTAAGCCCAGTGTGTCAGGGAGCACATGCAGCGCACTCTGGCTCACCGACAGAGCACCAAGTCAGGTTCAGTCGCACATGCACACGTTACAGGCTATTGCATGGCTGCTTTGCATTTGAATGGGGAAGAGCCATATGGAGTTGTTCGCACTGAAGAATCTTATTTGGCCGACATGCTTCACCTTCCTTTTATCCTTTGTCTCAGCCTTTTGATCTTTCTCTCCCCCTGCGTGTCTGCAGGTCTTCCAGCCCTCGTTGTAGCAGTGTCGGTGGGTTTCACCAGAGCGAGAGGTTACGGCACAGCCAGCTAGTGAGTAACACTTCCCGAACCCCCCGCACTTTCACCAACTGGATTTGAATATCATCACTCAATATCAGCACAGCATCATCCGTTGCCCTTACTCCCAACCATTCAAAGCATACCCTACGTTTCCCCCTTTGCTGTGCAAAACACTGTATCCTCCCCTTTTTCCCTGAAGGTTTCCGGCTGAGGTCTATCTCATAAATTTGTATTTTTATACTACTTTTTTATAACATACCAGAGGTGTTTATCGATTCAGTGGAGGCTCTGCTATAAACAGCTGAATATATAAACTCTGAATGTGTTTCTCACAATATTTGTATCAACAAAACATCCCTCTATCCATCCATCAATTTCTATAGCTGCTTATTCCTATTCTGTGTCACAGGGGGACTGAAAATTCTCCCAACATGCACTTGGTGAAATGCACAACGCGTCTTAGTCGCTCATTTGATAATAATAATAACTAATTCATGACTAAAAAAGGAACAGTTCAAGTTAAAGGTGGAAAACACCGTTAAGGCACGGTCACACATATGCGAATGAAGGCGAGTGACTATCACCTGCCGAGGCGATATTCACGCTAGAAGTTCACCAAAGTCAGAGCCGGCCCTAGGCATAGGCGGTAGAGGCAAACACTAGGGGTGCAATCCATCCATAGGGGCCAACTGAGGGAGGAAAAGAAAATTCAAAATGTATAACTTGGGTCTGTCAAAGTTGACGCGATAACACCAAATCGTTTTAATGCTACACATTTTTTAACTGAATTAATCGTTCAGAGGAGGTAGCGGGCTCAGTTTTAAAGCTAGGGCGAAGATACTGATATCATACGAAACTAAAAAACCTAAAGAATCCATTATCAACCAGGTCATACTAGCTTGTCACGAAGAATTAAATAAATAACACAGCAAACTTACGCTAAATTTTGGCGAGGAAAAACAGCCATTGTCATTTTCAAAGGGGAAAATGTGTTCTGTGGGTACCCAGGAGTCTCCCTCACAATTATTCATGGACAATTATGCAATTAATCGTGATTGAATATTTTAATCGATGGAAAGCCCTTTACTATTTTTACTAATACTGTTTTATTACGATTATTTCAAAATATCACAAAAAAGCCCACAAAAAATGACTATGTAGCTTATTGAATAGGCTTTATTTTCTGGGTTTCCCACAGCGTCACCCACCACGTATCACCCTAATAGTTAATGTCATTTACTCTAACCTGAAATTCACTAGGGAAAGTTGGAAAGACTATCCAGGTGTTTGGGGAATAACCTACACCATTTTGAGACATACAGTTTATCTTTTAAGTGTGATGTGCATAGATTACTCTCAAAGACATAAAGTGTATGAGCACAATGATTGGTTCTGAAATTGGGTTGGAAAAAAAAAAGCTTTTTCCAACTGAGCCACTTTAAACCAGCGAAAAAAAGCAGAGACAAAAGCAGCGATACAAGGGGCACCAGCTGAAATCTTGCCTAGGGCACCAAATTGGTAAGGGCCAGCTCTGACCAAAGTTGAACTCCATGCAAATGCGAAGATGCTTCCCCACTGAAAGCGAATGTTTTTCCGCCCCTTTGCTCCCATAGAACACGAAAGTGAATGGAAGGCGAATGTTAATTTTACGCATGTGCTAAACCATGATCACTTTTTTCCAACTGAGCCACTTTAAACCAGCGAGAAAGGCAGGAATAAAAGCAGAAATCTCCCAGGTGAAATAACCATAACTATTCTACATTAGGCAGAAAATGTTGTGTTAATTTGGGACTCCGTTACTCGAGTAAGAAGCTTGAGACCTTTTACTTTAAAATGCATTAATCTCATTGAGGAGACAACCATGTGGCGTGTGTAAAGCTTGTTTTGGATGTTTTTTATTTACATCGGAGCAGAACATTTAAAAAAAAGCACTATTATTGACAATTACTGCTGGGCTCACCGTTAAACAAGAAAAAGCTCTGTTACCCAGTCAATGGGGTAATTGATTCAATGAAAACGCATCTGTAAAAGATGTTTACAACTTTGTTCCCCTCTTACTTTACTCAACGTCTCATTAATACAAGGACTGTATATTAGCTTTTGGGCCGTGTGTTTTTCATCTTCTTCTTTTATTGAGCTGCAATTAAGACAACAGCGGGGGATTCTGTGTGCTCTTATGACATCACTGGAGGACACATTTACACTCATTAAGTCTCAGTAGCTTTCGCACCAAAATGAAATTTCACAAGAGCGTTTACAGTTGGGGGATATGTTTTAGGTAATGTACATAATAAATTCACTCGGCACTGAGGGCAGTATTTACAGAAAGAAGCACTTACGACCCAGCCATAGAAATGACTGCTTTATCCCTCACTTAGGAAATGTAAGATCCTTAATTGGTTGTGTGCTTGTTGCGGTGAAGTGCTTGACAGCCACAGCAAGTGAAATGTGAGACCTGAATGTGGCGAAGTGATATTTTATACACCAGTAGTTTTGTGATTTTTGTGCTTTAAACGCCTCTCTGTTTTTCTTTAGTTGCTGGTTGTCCTTGGAGGGCGGCCTGCTTTATGCCTTCGTTGGACCTGCTGCTGTCATCGTATTGGTGAGTATATCCAACATATTCCCTCCCTCACTGGTCACATTGCATAATTCTACAAATATTTTCCAAAGTTAAAGCCGTTTCGTCACCAGTGCTATGCAAAAAATGAGGTGCAGGAATACGGAAAATCAACGTGCAAATTTTCCGCATAACTATGCACACTGGTTCCGCTGTGAATTATCTGCGTTGCCGTGTTCCATTTTCATCAATGAGTTTCCTCCTAAATACAACCCTGTCCACTACAGTACAGACAGAGAATGTCTAATCCAGGGTTAAGTCCTTTTTCATCTTTTTATCTTTTAACGATTTTAAAAAGGTGATGCATGTTTTTATCACCACACGTCTTGATTATTGTAATTCACTTTATGTTGGTGTTAGCCAAACATCGTTGTCTCGCCTGCAGCTCGTTCAGAACGCGGCAGCTCCTCTTTTAACTGGTACACGTAAACATGAGCACATCACCCCGATTCTGGCTTCACTTCACTGGCTTCCTGTGCGTTTTTAGGATTGATTTTAAGATTTTATTATTAACATATAAATCATTAAATGGACAAGCTTCGACCTATCTCTCTGATCTTTTAAAACTTCATCTTTTATCAAGGACCAGTTGCTTCTGACTGTCCCGAGGTCGAGGTTGAAGCTCAGGGGTAACCGAGCCTTTGCCATTTCAGCTACAAAGCTCTGGAACGCTCTGCCTCTACGTGTTTGGCTGTCCCCCACACTACCTGTTATTAAATCAAACCTCAAAACGCACTTTTATTCCTTGGCTTTTGGCTCGGCATGAGAGTTGACTATTTTAATCCTTTTTCCTTTTCTATTGGTCTTAACGTTTTTATTATTTTAATGTCCTGGTCCAGGTTTTAAGTTGGTCTTAGTGGTTTATTGTGTTGTTTTTATGTTTTTTATGTATTATTGTACAGCACTTTGGTCAACTTTTGTTGTTTTAAAATGTGCTTTATAAATACATTTGGATTGGATTGGATTGGATTGGATAACGTTAACTACACAATACATAAACTAATCGGACCCCATATTTGATGCTAACACTAGCTGTTGTGGCTAGCCCTATTCCATGACCAACATATAACATTGCATGTGCATATCAGCTACATCATTATTTTCATCGTATCTCATGTGTTGGGCGATATCAAGCCATATAATTGGCTACGTTCCAAATCACATATTTTTTCTTTTTACTTTTAGCACATTCTGCAGCTGATCTTACAAAGTACGTACTGTGCACAGGATTTCATTGATCAAACATGTATTTCCGCTGTCGGAAATCCACTGAAATCGAGGTTCCATCCCAATATTTTTTCCCCTGCATTCATAAGAAACCACAAAATCGTTTTTTTTTATCAATTTCCATGCACATTTTTCAGACAAAAATCCGTGCTTGGTGTGAAACAACTTTTAGACTCAAAGCCAAGAGCTTTAAAGTAGCTGACCTCTGAGAATTTTCCCTTCTCCCTTCACTCCCCCCCATGCACATGTGAGCATATGCACCCGGGGTGTCCACGACAAAATGATGAGATGAATGCTTTGATCCTTGAGTTTAAAAATGTCAGCGCAGAAACACTAAATGATATATTCCATCAGACAAGAGCTTCCCGGCAAAGCAACACATGCCCGGACTGAATTCTTGCCTGGCAGCCAAATCTCTCACTCTAATGTGGACTTCCAAAGTATGAGTCACTGTACCCCAATGCATTTAAGGCTAAATTTGTTTTTAAAAAACTTCTTCTCCAACATGAATTTGTGACTCACAGTGTGCACCGCAATCATAATAATGTGTGCTTTGTTTGCTTTTGCCAATTGGTATAAAACAGACATTTACAGTACAAGAAAATATAGCTTTATATTGTTCTGCAGCCGTACATTGATTGCATCTCAGTGGTGGTTTTAATCATCTGTTGTTGTGTGCTGCTGCTGTATGTGGCTGCTTCAAGGATTAGCTAATTTCTCCTAAATGAATCCCTGGGCGGATATTTCCACCACTAAGCTTAATAAGTCTGGATGGGGTACTAAACTTTAGTTTGGTAATTGCTGCCACTGCTGCTGTTTCTGCTCCTGCATTAGGATTTTTTCTATCCTTGTTGCTTGCACACCCACTGTATAGTACGTGTCAGAGAGGAAGCACGGATCAGGCAGCGTCACAGGTGTGCAGAGTGATATGCAAGTAAATTCCTGACAAGAGAGTGGCAGTTTGACAGTTTGGGACACGGGGGGGGGGGGGGGGGGGGGTTGGGGGGGGT